>OU343225.1:521855-600891 GCA_910596185.1 Chrysanthemum makinoi | reverse complement strand
TTCAGTTTGTCCCAGGGTTAAGACTATCTTCTTTTACTTTGTCTATTACCAAATCCATGTATCCTTCTATAACAAGACCATAAAGCAATCTCATAGTAGTTTCATTCCTGGTCTTTTCTTCTGTTGGCTCGTCTTTTGATTTTGCATCTTGAGATACTGGATTCACTTCTATTACTGATTCTGCTTGGTTAAAAAAAATAGAACATAGAAGATATGCAAATTAATGCAAATCACCAGGGATTTCAAATAACAAACTAAAGCAAACACATACATATATCTAGCTTCAGATTTAACGCTCAATTGCTAAAGCATCTCAATATTCAAGAGTATGTACTTCAATTTACACTCAGCTGGTAACCCTAATATATATATATATATATAGATAGGGTGAAGTTAAAATAAAAAGACAAATATCTCAGTAAAAAAAATAAAAATTTTGTTTTTAATTCTCCAAAGTTCCAAAAAAATTCTATAAAATCTGTATGTTGGTGATAAAACTTTGTGTGAAAATATTTTTATAATTTTGAGTTTTGAGCATTTTTTAATGCAAAACTAATTTTTGATGCAAAAAATTTTGATGCACAAAATTTTCAACTTGTTTTAGTTGATGCTGCTAATATTTTTTGATTTAAAAGTCAAAAGCAAGCTGCAAAACCAATTTTTGATGAAAAAAATTTAATGCTAAACGTATTTTTTCATAATTTTATCGAAAAATATCGATTATTTTAAAAAGTTTTTCACAACTTTTTCTATTAATTCATCATACCCGATCTTGTGGAATTTTTTAATTTTTAGAACTTTTTAAAAGAAATTTTTATTTTTTACTGATATTCTTTTTATTCGATCTTTATCTTATATATATAGGTCCTGATCTATATGATGAATTTTTATGTAGAATCATAATTGGATAATATCCCACTATTTTTTTTTTTAATTTAAAAAGAAAAATTAAAAATTAAAAAAAGAAAGAAGATAACAAATAATTAAACAAAATTCAAAAAAGAATGGGCTAGACCCTATTATAGTACTGTATTATGTTTCGTCTAATACAGTAGATCTCTACCTAACTAATAATCGGCATGTCACTATTATAAGTTTTATGTGAGCATATCAATGCTAAAATCTTATCAATGACTAAAAGAATGAAAAAAATATATATATGTAAAATAAATAAATAAATAAAAATCCAAAAGTTAGATGTGTACTTTTAAATTGTAAAATAATAAGTTATGTGAGAAGTGTATTGCAAGTTATTGCTTCAAAGTTTTATGAGAAAAGTTACGCTCCAATGAGAAAAAAAACTATTAAAAATTATTTGTTCAATAAAATTATTTTTTCATTAAAATATACTCTGAGAGTCTGAGCGCTACATAATTTTAACTATTTCTCTAAATCACAAACCAAAAGAATAAAACTTTGATTCACAAAGGAAATATTGTACCTGCCGCTTGTTCACGAACTGAAGGACCATAACTATATCGTAGCTCATCCCATAGATCTTTTGCAGTGAAATCTGTGTTCTTGTGTTTGGGTTTGAGACGATTGACAACCTTCTTGGCCACCCCATCAGAAAGTGAACCAAGAATCCAACATTTCACAAGCGAATCTGATGCAATCCATGCATCTATATCTCCCACTTTCCCCTTCCCATTCCCTGCAGGACTTGGAAACTGACCGTCGATGAAACCAAGCATATGATGACCCTTTAAGAGACATAGAATTTGGGTTTCCCACACATTATATGTATCCTTACCGCTCAGCTTCATGGTAACAAAATTTGGGGCAATAGCATGCGAAGGGTATGGGTATGCTTCACCAACTTCCACAATGAAACTTGGATTCGAAGTTGAAGCTGCATTCATCATCTTGATCTTAATTAAAATTTGTATTTTTTTAAAACTTTCTTTGTGTGAATCCTCCTTCGATCTTCTTACATATTTAAACTAAAAGATGAAGTTGACTTTTTATGCTGACAAAAGCCACTTTAGGATTGCTTGCATCATGTAGCTTGATTGAGATCTTGCAACTAATCTCTACTTAAAATAATACAATTTGTGTTGCCATCTTCTCTTAATTGGCTGTTAGTGTTCACATAAGCATATTAAATCATGCTTGAATAGTTGTCATCTACCGCATGATTGCATATACTAAAAACTAGTTTAGAGGCAAAAATATCTTATGCCGAGTGGCATGATGAATAGAGCCCAAAATAATAACCAAAACTATGAAAATGGGTCAGTTTTGCCTACTCTGTTTGCTTCACTATGGGTCCAAATTGGTTGAGCGCTATAATCACCAACCAAAGTGAAAATTGAGGACCAGACCAGTTTATAATCAATAAAATTTTACATCAAATTTGTTGTGAAAGGGCAATTCCGTTAATATGTCTATAACAAACATTGTTTAAAACTGATATATAGATTAATTATTTCCAAAATAATACAACTGGTGAAAGAGCAAATTCCAGTAATATGTCTTATTTTGCCACTCCTTTATTTATTATTATTATTTTTTGAATTTGGACCTTTTGCCTAATATGACCCTTATCGTTAGTTTTTACCATTAACTTCTCATCTAATGTTTACGGTGAAGAAATTTTGGTGTGCGTTACGGTGATGGGGCCAAAATTTATAATCCGGGTGGCCCAAAATATACACACCAAAGATTACTCAAAAATGACTAAGGCGTTTAAAACTTAAGACTAAATAAAATTATAATAAGAAAACAAGAGCTTTACGCATACATTTTAGTCGTCACAATAAAATTATGAGAACTAACAACTTAATGTGTTCAAAAATCTTTAGTTAAACCTTGTGAGTTGACTTGTCTAAGTAAAAAAAATGAAAATAAAAGGGCTAGAACAAAGACACGATTTGTTTTGAGAACTCGGTGCCAAAGTTATGTGCGACTAAACAAGCATTCCTTCCGTCTCATATCGACCGGCCCACTTGAATTTTCTGGTCTTTCATTTCTAACTTTGACCTTAAATATTTTAATTATGTTATATAATATTTGATGCAAATATATGAATAGATTGATTTTTAAATGATTTTTTATTAGTATAATTTTTATTAAATATTATACAACAAAAATAAAAATATTTAAGATCAAAGTTAAGAAAGAAATACTTAAAACTCAAAACAAGACAATTAATGACGAAGGTAGTATTAATTTCTATATGTATAATACTATCAAAGCTATTCATTGGGTTGACCATGGCCATCCCAAGTCTAACGCCGCCGTCCCTTGTATTTATCCTCCGCCAAGATAGACATAAGAAGTAGTCTTTGCTAAAAAAAATATTGGTGTGCTTTTATCACACTTTCCCAAATCTATAAATGCATCTCAATGTTTCTCACAAGGATTATGCATGCGTTTTCTAAGTTGTAAAGATTGTGTCTATAATTTGACAAAATCATGGTTTGCAATTTACTTTTAATTAATTTAACATAAATAATTTGGATTTTCTATCATTTGCTTTTTTTAGAAACAAATATTTGCACACCCAATACATAAACTTAATTTAAAAAAAGTTATCAAATTAAATTAAACGGCCTGAATTTGAATATCAAAACTTTGGTTACTTTGGATGACCTAATAAATATTTGGAATCTTTTATCATTAATAGTTACCTTTTTTAATTCAATTCAAAATCCTATTGTTTCTCCTATTAATGCGCAGTATGTTTTTTTTTTCTTTAATACCATAGGACAGGCAAGAAAGATTAATTCCTATTTTTGAAGTGATAAAAAATAAATAAATAAATAAAAAAAAAAATAATAAAATTGGGCTAGGTCATTAACTGGGCCTCTTACAATATTGGGCCAATCCTTATACAATGTTGCATAGATATTTCAAAGACTTGATTTACAAGATTTAGAAAGAAAACTATAAAAATGGATAGCAAAAAGCCTAATGGATCGAGTATTATTCACTCTTTGAATCTCTCTCGCCATGGGTTGAGGGTGACCGCCCAATCGTTTTGTTATTTATCATATAAAATTTAAGCTCGTAGCTTGACTATAGGTAAATAACCTCACAATTTTTAGACGGCAAAAGAATTAGGAGAAACTTAACACCGTTTCATGCACAAGGTTTAAATCTAATCATTTTTTTTATTAGTTATTAATGTGTTTTTCTTATCAAAGTTTAAATTTTGTAACCTAAATATGTCAGCGTGTGCCATCATTAGAACCTAGTGTTTAAGTTATTTGACTTTGTAAATTTGAAAGAAAAAAACAGACGCCCTTTATTGCTAATTCCTAGCTCCATCCTTGATTAAAACACAGGAAAACAAGTAACAATTTCACAATAGCCAAATGCCTTGTATATGAAAATAAGAAAAGATGGGTTCTCTGCACATAATCTAACTCAATGAATTGATTTTGAATTTTAAACAACATTATTCATTTTTTAAATTTTAAATAAATTCGTTTTTTCTTTATCTGTAGTATATATAAGCCTTTAAAAAATAAATATATATAACTTGACTTGATTTTGAATTTCAATTTATATATGTTTTGTTATGTAATTAATATCGATTTAAATTAAACTGATAGTCGACTCGTTTGAGATTTAAACTCGTTAGAGTCGTCATTCTCTAAATCATGTTGGTATTTATAGTGGTTGATCTGTCAAGTCACCAACATGCTAACACGCTTGACCCGTTTACTAAAACAGATTACGCGAGCTACAAACGTGTTACATGTGTTACACAAGTTCATGTTATGTTTAAGTTATATGACACGATTAATAAACGTATTGTGGTTGGGTTAAGGTATATCGACCCGCCAACCTGGATATGTCAATACGAACCGCACTCAATTCCCACCCCGTTCTGTTATGTTTTGTTATCGATTTAAACTAAACTCATAACATAGTCGACTCATTTGAGATGTAAACTCGTTAGATTCGTCATTCTCTGAATCATTTTGGTATTTATAATGGTTGATTTGTCAAGTCACCAACATGCTAGCACGCTTGACCCGTTTACTAAAACATAATACACGAGTTACAAACAGGTTACATGTGTTACGCAAATTCATGTTATGTTTAAGTTTTATGACAATAAACGTATCGTGGTTGGGTTAAGGTATATAAACCCCCAAAGATAGATCGATATTAACCGGACTCGATCCCCCCACCTCCCCACTTGTATTCTTTGGTCATCTCATTCAACCATCAATTGTAATAACTAGACTATTTCCACTGAGGACACTAACTGAAATATCTCAATATCCTGGGTCAATATTGAGAATAACCAAGTACAAGCACCATTGAATCTCGCAGCATCTTGTGCAAGCATCTCTGCGCTACGATTACAATGACTTTTTCAATATAGACCAAACATCATGCTCATTGAATACCCCGCTGAATGGTAAAAATGAACATAAGAAAAAATGCATAGAAATTTCACTTGATTCGCGTAACTTTATCAGACTAAATACGTAAAAATTGGAGTAAGTTTAACTTCCCATTTGCACATTGTCGCAATAGCAATGGAACTGGAAGCACAACCCCAGAAACAATATAAGCTTAATCTTCATCTACTACACAATAGCCAAACGCCGTGTATATGGAAAAAATAAAAGAAGGGTTCTCTGTACATAATCTAACTCAATGATCATACGTGTGATGGAACCTTAATGTACATCGTACCTTATCCAGGCACAAAACGAACAATTTTTTATAATATTTGGCATCGTTAGTGGCAGAAGCATTTTGTTGAGAATGATTTCTGGTTGTTCTAGTGCTGGTGCTGCTGCCAATTGCTGATGACTCGTGGTAAATGACAAAATGATCTTTATCAGCTAATACAGATCTGAAACGACAAGAGAAAAGAGTTAATAATGTCAATTATATATTTTTATATAGACAATTAGCAACTGCATGTATCATAATAGCGTTCCTCGTAATAAATTTTTGACTAATGACAGAAAAGTGACGGGCCTGAAAAATACGGTGAAAAAGTCTAAAGTGAAGCCATTTTACAAAAACATTTATATAGCTACCTTGTACCATACCATGTATTAAAGATGGTAACTTCAACCCGTTTACCAATAAATGGATTGATTCGGGTTAAATTTTATGTCTAATGGGTCAAATGGGCAAATCAAAAGTTAATGGGTCGAATGGATCGAAAAATGACTCGAAAAGTCTTTCAAATGCTTACAGCCTCCACAGTTACCTTATTCATAGAACGTTATAAGTATTCTTACAGCATAGTTTCCACTATCCTATTTAATACACTACAGCCTTAAAGGTAACTATTAATATGAACTATAATTCGAGAAAAGGGGACAAAAATGTTTATGGGTAAGCCTGACCCGATTACTCGTTCTGACCCAAATCTGTTTTCACTCATCACCCCGCCCATTTTACAACCTCTACCATGTACTATACAGCTTCTTGGCAACTAAAGCGAAAGTGGGGAAAGATACGGCATATGCTATTTACAGAGGGTGTTTTATCTTTCAGTTATCAAACTGGTCTTTAATAACTACTGGTCCCGGGCAAATAGCAAATATAGAGAGAAAAAAGAATAAACAAGCACAAATATTATTTACTAGGTACGTTCAGCTACCTGTTTTTAGTTTCGCTGCTGTACGCAATTCGCCAAAGAGCCCCCATCAAATCTGTCAAAATAACGATTTTGACCATGTGCAACTTTCTTCTTTCTAGCACTCAATAACGACTCTGAGCTTCTCCCTGGACTTCCAAACACACCGCCTGGTGTGTTCGGAGCAATTCCTCTTGTAGGACTGTCGGGATTGAATCTGTCAGAAAGTGACTGTTGACTCCCACGAAAAGGTGACCTTGGACTATGAAACGACCCTTCTGTCCTCCACCAATATTTAGGGCTTAGAAACTCGGTACCCATACAACAAGAGTCCGAGTTCGAAACTCTACCGGTTGATATTGCTAAATCATATGATATTTCATCCAATGCCTTTTCTAAACCGTTTACTCGTGTTTCTAAAGAATTCATTCCACTACGTGAACTTCCAATGAATTTCTAAAATTAAAGAAACAAGGAGTTAAATATGAAGCAAGAAATATAATGATGGAACAAAAAACACAAAAGGGTGTCATATCAAGGCACCTGCAAAAGATTCAAGAGATTTGACTGCTGATTCTCAATCTGAACGAGCTGCTTTTGGATCCGAGATATATTCTCAACCTCTTTCTGGTTCCCATAACCATGTTCATTTGCATGTCCATTTATATTTGTATTCAACTCACACTCATCAATAAATGGAACCACACGAGAACCAAATTTTGAACCACCAAGTTTTCCAAAGGTGCTATCTTTTGTTTTATTAGATATAACTTGTTCTGTAACTCTCTTTTCTGTTTCTAGGATGACTTTTTTGTCGGTATCCACCAAATTTTCTCTCATTACTTTTTCTTTACAACTGCTGTCTAAAGATACAGGCTTCGGTATGGAAAAATTAATCTTTTGATCAGTTTCTTTGTCGAAATTCACCTTTCTAGGAATTGAACCACTTTGTTTCCTGTAGTTACTCTTTGGAGGACTTCTACTTTGTGGCGTAGTTGGAGATAAACGTTGAACTGGAGAATGCTTGCTATTGGAAGTTGTTTCCTTTGGTGGAGTTTCTATAGCCGTAGCGGAAGGAATTCTTGGGCGTATAGTAGGGGATTTCCTTGTGCCATTATCTGGTTTGAATGGTTATAAAAATAAAATAAAAATCACCAACTAGAATAATTTATATTACTAATAATTAACAAGTACCATAAAAATGACATAAATTAGGTGCTTGACTAGGTCCATAGATGTTGCACAGCTAAAAATCAGCATGTATACTACAAAGAAAGTGGGCAGACATTATCAAGAATGACACACCATGACCCAATTAAATCATCTTCAAGTGTCGCCATTGTCCACTGAAGATACACCAAGAGTCTTAAAACTCGAGTATATACTGTAATTTAGTTTAGTATTAAAGGACACAATAAGCCAGCTTTCCCTCCCGCTCAAGGCATGAATAATCTTTTTCAAATGGAAGGTATGAATAATACAAACAGATACTAAGCGAACATAATACAAACAGATAACAGCAACATTGTCTATAACCAATTAACAAGTACTATATATAGAAGTAACTTGCGTCAATTAGGTCTTCATTTAGAGGTCCGAAAATGAAATGTAACAAAAGTCATAATTATTATAAAATGGAAATCAATGGGCGTGCTATCAAGAAAGTGACCAAACAAAATCAAAGCATATAATACACATGACATCCGTTTATTCATTTAATTATCATAAAGTGTCGCTATTTCCCACCCAACATATACCAAGAATCCAAAACCACCAAACTGTATAATAAATAACATAAAAAGGAAACAAAACAAAATGTTTCATGTTCCAACTTTAATCATTTGAGTTAGTATGAAACAATTAAGGCAGCTTTCCATCCAACTCAAGGTATGAATAATCTAAGTTTAGGTAACCTAAACATTTGAACCACCCACCATGACTCCATAAGTCTTGTGCTGCGTCTGAATCAAACAGGGGACTAGACTGGAAAGTATCGATAGGAAAACAGGCTAGTCGTGTCTTTCAGATATTAAAGAACGATTATTAAGTTAAAAATTTGGTTTTGTTTCGTCATTGTTTAATTTTTAGAATTGCGAGAGTTTGGATTCTTGATATATGCAATGTATATGTTGGGTGGTCAATAGTCACTTTATGATGATTGAATGAATGTCATGTGTAATACATGCTTGATAATGTTCGGTCACTTTCTTTGTAGCATGCCCATTGATATGGTTTGATAAGATTACTTGCGCAACTTTTATGATTATGAAGGAATACCTAATCAGCGCCTAAGTTAATTTTATCTGCTTTCGTTTTCATTATGTGTACATTTTGTTTGGTCAACTGATCTAAGTTTAGCTCACCTAAACCTTTTACCAGATAAACAACCACAATAACTACTTTCTGTTCTCACGAAACATGATACAAAGACATAAGCACAAGGACAAACAACTAACTAACAAACTAATATGCCACCAACTTACGTAAGTCAATTAGTTAATCGCAATTTACAAAAACTGCTTACCTTTTGGCGATGAATTCCCATTCACTTGAGGCGAAACAGACAACTCATCTGAACTTCCCGGAATCGCCCTCCACAACTCTAGTGTTTGATTCATCGATTCTCGAACTACCTTCACCTATTACATTCATTAACCAAATTTCCATTAGGCCTAACAAAATCATCCAAAATTAAAGCATCTCTACATTCTTCTTTTATCACATTTTGAGAGTACATCGAGAAACAATCACGTTGCTTCAAATTGAACAATCTGATTGGCCAATTTATACTCCGTAAGTCCGTATTACTCATATTATACCTTATCAAATCGTTAATGCTCTAAACCAAAATACACGACGACTTAGCTACATTCATCTTCTATATAAAGGGTCAATTCCATATTTACCCGGCATAAACATATAATGTCATATTTAGCCATAACACGATTTGACTACATTCTACATCATACATTCAAAATTAAGCCACATCAGCAAAATTAAGCAATCTGATTAACCAACTATTATACCTTATCGAACCGTTTATTCTCCAAAGCCAAAACACACGCCGCCTTAAACTCCACCAAACTCCCCCTCCCCATCTCCACACTCGCCAACTTCCCCAACGCCCCGACCGCCCCTTTCCTCACCGACCAATCCTCACTCCCCAAAAACTCCACCAAACTCCCCACCACAACACCCAACAACCCCCCTCCCACCACCCCACACCCACACACACTCCCCACCACACCCAACAACGCCCCCTTCCCCTTCCCCTCCCCTTTCAACATCTTCATAACCCGCGCCAACACCTTCACCAAATAAACCCTCTCCGCTTCCCTCAACCCCCTCCCCGCCCTAACCTCATCCACCGCAGCCGACAAACACATCGCGCCCCCTATCACCAAATTCACCTCCCCCCCACCCTTCCTCCCAACCACCTCAACCAGCTTCCCAACAACCGAGACAAACTCGACTTCACCAACCACTTTCACTACACTCCTCACTGTCTCCACACAGGCCTCCCTCACCCCGTTGCACTCCCCGTCATGCAGCCTCTTCACTATTGCATGCATGATCTTGGTGACGTCATGTGACGTCATGCAGGTGGAATGTGTGATGGTGAGGAGGGAGAGGAGGTGCAGGCATTGTTTTCTCACGGGTGATTTGTCGGAAGGTGAAGTGGAGGAGAGGTGGGAGATGAAGGGGGCGATGGAGGTGGGTGGGAGGGTGAGGGCTATGGTTTCGAGTGCGGATGAGGCTGTTGGGAAGGTGTCTCGGTCTGAGAGCTTGGAGATGTGTGTCAGGACTTGGCGTTTTAGGTCTTGATGTGGGTCTGGATTTGGGTTTGACATTTTGTTTTCCGGTGGCCGGAAATGGGTTTTCCGGCGGTGGTTGGACGGTGGTTTTTGGAAGTGGGAGAGAGAGGGTGAAGGGAAGGGGGAACGTGGGGGAGGGAGAGGGATGGAATGGATATATGTATGGGTTTCTTTTCTTACAATGTTTTGATATTTATGGCATTAGCCGGGGCCGAGCAAAATCAATCGAAAATTAATCCGATTCGATAAACCAAGTTGAATCGGGCCTAACCGAATTGAACCGGCTTTATTTCGTTTGATTTTTGGTTTTGTATAATTATTTCGTTTTTATGTGGTTCGGTTCGGTTCAAGTCAAAACACAACTATTTGGTTCCAACTAGCTAAACCGAAACGAACCGATCTTATTCGGTTTGATTTCGGTTTTGATAGCTTTTACTCAGCTCAATTCTCGGTTCACGTTTTACTTTAAATGGGTTTTCAGGTCGGGTTGGATTTCGCCGGGTCGGGTTTAACACAACATGAGGGTACCGGATGCTCTTATTACAGTTTTACAAAAATGAGATCACCGTACATCTTAAATAATCAAATATTAACCTCACCTTCTTTTTTTTTTTGAAAGGCATTAACCTCACCTATTAACATTCTTTTTATTTCCGTCAAAATTGATAGTAAACAATTACTAATAACACTAAATATATTTTTTAGTGAGATCAGTGCACATCGATTAAATATCATATTATCAGTTGAAATTGAAAGTGAAGAGTTATTAATAATGCTAAATATATTTTTTCTAACGAAGTCTTAATCATAGCTAATAAATTACAGTACAAATTATTAAGTTATGCAGAAGGTATTATTCCCGCTATTTTTTAATCACAAGATGACGAAAATGCCAATTGGCCACGACGCCTCTGCAATGAGTATAATAAAATATGAGGGGTCAAAATGTCATTTTGTTACATTGGTTTGTGTTCTATTGTAGATTTTTTTTTTTTTTTTTTTTTTTTATTTAGGTTTAACTTAAATAATCTAGCTTGTTGAATTAATATGCATACTAATTTTAAGAGCACCAACTACTTTGTGTTATGAGGAAAAAAAAATAACACTTCAGTCATTTTCTTTAAAACATTAAAACGTATAACTCAATACAAAATATCTTATTTTTAAAAGTTGACATTATATGAGCTCCATATAATCCAGTAAAACAAAAATATAACAAAGAAAGAAGTAAATCACCTATTGCTCAACTGACAGGCATGCACGCCAGACCTTATGGCACGAGGTCTGGTGTCCTTTTCGAGGTGTAAGCTTGGCTGGTGAGTTGGCGCGAAGGCCAACAACCAACGTCACTGTTAGCTCTAACACTAAAATTAAGTATGAAACTAGAAAAGAAAACTTAATCTCTTACGAGTTTTGTACATTAGTAACTAACTAATAATAATGTTGATTAGTTCACTATAACCATTAAAAAAACAATATGTAAAGCTAATGTTCAAATTAGCTTATCAGTGTGCTCAGTGTTCGACTGCACTATGAAACGTGACCTTTTTATTGATAAATGCATTGTTCGAACATTATCTAAGATAGAATTATTTGTAAAAAGATGTAGCTATATACAAACTATCTTTTTAAATAAACTTATGTACTTTAGGATTTTTTATTTTTATTTAAAATTTTCCTATAGTCAAGGTTCATTCAAGATGAAAGATGTCGAGTTGATAGAAGTTGGAAACATGTTATTGTCAATGGGTTGAAAATTCAATTTCAAAATAATAAATCATTTTCTCCTATTTAGAATTTTGGAAGAGCTTAAGACTATCACTCACCTTACACCTCAGCGCCACATCAGTTTTCTTTCTCCTCTATCTTCCACTCACTTCCACTCACCTTTATGCGGTCAAGAGACTCACTTCCACTCACCTTAACTCACATTTTTTCTTTTAATAAATTGGGATGAATTCAGTTTAGCACGATTATCAACTAGGTGAACCACTCACCTTAATTTGCTTTGAACTAAGTGCCTCGCGTGTGATTTCAAGGTGAGTGCATGGAAGCTCACTCGTGAGATGGAGAAAAGGTGAGTGGGTTTTACCCCTTGCCGTCCAGTCTTAATGTCATATTTTAAAGATTTGCATATGGATATGATGTCATTGCTTCTGCAAAAGGCAATGAAAAAGACACAAAGACATGTGACTTGCTAATGTTAACCATGTACAACCTTTATTACTTCCCCTTGCACGTTAAAAGTGAATACTAAAGTGTAAAATGGTTACGGAGTATAATTTAATGAAAGTAATTACAAGAAGTATATTAGAGGTGCCAAAATGTGTCAAAAGCAAAAAAGATAAGTTAAATGAGCAAATTTTTAAAAGATTTGGGTACATTTAGCACCCACATTTTTTCGAAATGAGCACATATAGCCTATTGAAAACATAAATTGGCACTAACGAGCACATTTTTTTCTCTCAATTGTAGAACATTACGATCGTTTTAAAGATTTTTTTTTTATATAATATATTTAAGTTTTTTAATATAAATAAGATATTACGTTTAAGAAATTTATTTCGTCATTTTAGGTCTTTTATTAAGCGATTTGTATAATATGTGCCCGTTTGGCCCGTGCCCGTTTAGCCCGTGCCCATTCTAGTCCGTGCCCGTTTTGCCACCTCTAAGTATATCTTATAGTTCAAGATAGTCTTTTTAGAATAAAATATCAAAATTATAGAATTTAATAATATTTTTATTATTTGGTTTTCTAACTCGATATTATGAATCGACTAATCTCAAGACAACTATCTTTTTAGATAGTCCAGAATCGGCGCAAGTAAACATCATCAACTAGAAGATTAATTTCCTCTCCACTGAATTCGAACCTTTTACCTTCGTTCTATGAAAACAAGTATTCTTACAATTGTTTCACCTCTTTTGATTTATGAATTTAATTATTGATAACAATAGTTTGGCAAAACGTCCAATTAACATTTTTTTTTTTACGTTATAAGACTTTAGTCTTGTTTTTCTGGGAATGTAAGCTCTCATCAAATAATATTCGGAAGGTTTACAAAACTTATGAAAATTTATTTAAGAAAAAAGCTTCTAAGTCATCACAATAAACTACAACTTTCAACTCCAACTTTAGCTAATTTTACCAAAACGCCACCTAACCATACATATTATTATCTAAAAAATATCATTTATTTAGAGCACCGGATACCTTCACGTTATAGGGCTGGTGTTATAAGAAAAATGTAATCACTTCAGCACTTTTTCCCTATAACACCAAACCTATAACTTAAACAAAAAAACACCCTCTCTCCAAAGGCGTTATAAGACACTCTTTGCCTTACAAATAACATACTAAAAAAAATAAAAAATAAAAAATCGTATGGCATGGCAAGCGGGTACGGTACCAACCCCTACGGCACGAAGAGAGTTTGGCTTAAGGCTGTTAACATGGCGTTATAGGGTGACGCCAACCGCTACAGCCATCGGCACCGTATTCTCTTAGAAAAAAAAATCTCGTTTATTTAATTATTTATGTCATTATAAGTGATTCAACATTGGAAATGATTATTTGAAGGAAATAAATCTAGTACAATGTACCAAACATGGAAATGTCACACCTAATAATAGCCATGGGATCCAATTTTGTAGGGTGGAATAAATAACACAACACGATAACTTGTAACATGAATAAAATGTGGTGCATGTGATCTTGAGTATGCCTTAAGGTCAACATGGTTTGTTCATTTTTATACCCTAATTAAATACAACTTTTTGATAGGTTTTGATGTGATTCTATATATCGAATTGACCTGTAACGAAGCGATATGAAATTTAATACCCATGTTTTAGATGGTTTGGTACCGATAAATGCAGGTGAGGTGAAGATAGGTTCATGTGCCTGAATGTGTTTTGTTATAGGGATTAAGTTGGAAAATAGTAACGAACTTAATGTAATGTACTTTTATGTTTTGTTTTAATTTGATACGTGATGATGACGTGTCATACCTGAAAGTCTGACATGTGTTACCATTTATAAAATAGAAAGAAAATATTATGAAATTCAAAAATTGTGATATAGTTGTTGATCTTTTATTGTGGAGCTCCTTCAACTAGTTTTTAAATACCTCACAATCGTTTCTCCAACTGTGAAAATCTTAATTAAATATGATACACATATGAAAGGATCAACGAGAGAATCTAATAACAGTTACATGAGTAGATTTGTGTGTTTTGTTTGATAATAAAACATTATGTTGTACTAATCTTGTAAGTTTTAGCAAAAATGTTTATTGTTTAGTGATGTGGTATGATGCATTTGTAAAGCTTCTAACATTGTAAGTAGTAAATATTTGTAAGTCAGACAGGCAAGTCTATTTTTATTTAGTTATATCACTACTTTAGCGAGTCACGCCAACATCCATTCTTAATTGGGACAGTGCAATGACCCTGTAACATGTTGTAGGTGTCAAAATGACACGCATGGCACCGCCATGCTTGTTATAATGCACCATTGCCACTGTGTTATAGGTGCATTAGCCATGGTGATCACTCGTTTTTTTTTTTTTTTTTTTTTTTTGGTTTTTTTTTTGTGAGCGAGTAAGGTTTTTTATAGTGTGTTATAAGAATGTTATTTGGCGGAGATTGTTTATGTTATAAGAGTGTTATATGATACAAGCTGATGTGATGACGCCAATAATAGTTATGAGAAATGATTTGCACACTCATGTGTACAACCGGTTAAAGCAGTATATATACACAGTACAACAATTTTATACATATGATTGATTATCTTAATCTAAAAATAGAGTGCGCAAATAATTTTTCAATAGTTATAAGATGCAAGTGCACCTTGCACTCTAAAAAACATTGGATCATGTTCTAGTCTATATGATGAAGTAAAAAGGATGATGTGATGGTGAAACAATGTGGTTAGAATTCATGTGACATTTCTTGGATTATTAGGCAAACCTTTGGCCACATCGAACGTTGAGATGTTGTTTTCCATTTGATAAGGTCCCAAGATCTCCGTTTGTTACAAATTTTTTTGCCTTATTGTTTTAGAGTTTTATTTTTATATTCTCAAAGGATAAATAAGAACATGGGTGAAAGTATCACGTTAGAAACAAGTCATTTTCAAAAAATTTGTAAGGTTTGTATATGGAGATTTACCAATTTAGCTAAAAATGAGACGTGTTAAACAACTAATCAAAGTTGCCTGGAATGTATTCAAGAAGGAAAATCGTATAACAACATGATTAAAAGAACAGGCAGACAAAATTGGAACCCACAACCTCACTGCACGGTACATATGCTCATTTTTGGTTGCGAATAGACTTTTGAAAAATGAAGTGTGTCAAAATGACTGCCTTTAAATGTTTACTAAATATTACGTTTTATCTTATCACTAAAAATATAATAGCAGTGAACAATGAGCAGTAGTTATAGTTAGTTATACAATTGTATGGTAACGTTGTTGTAGTTGTAATTATAATGTGTAAAACAACTACTAAATGTTCAACGTTCCTAATTAACTGCTATTTCATAGAGCGTTAAAAAAATAAGCATCTCGAAAAAATAGATAAAACTATTTACTGCTTGTCAACAAACATTAAAAATCACAATATTTAACGTTCACCGCTACTAAAAGCTTTGCGCTAAACACATCTGAATCCTCTGCTGATATTATAGTCTGAAATGATAGTGTGGTTTTCATTATTACAAATTCGCACATGTGCTTGGTTAGGGGTTAAGGGGTGGAAGGAATGGGTAAAGTATTCAAAAGAGGCATCCATATCACAAATAAATTGATGTTTGGTTGGGGAGGGTAAGGGTTTGATTACCCGTAGTGAGTAATGAACCATTATAGAGTAAATTGGGAGGTAGGTATTGATTACCCACCGGCTCATCATTCGCTTTCATTTCCTTTCAAACTTTCTAACTTTTCCTTTCCCCACTTTGAACCAAGCGGACCCTCACTCAAGCCAAAAATCCCAACTAGTTAATAAACGAGTCTCCCTCTCTCTCATTCGCTAGATACATTAAATTATGCAAGCACAATTTATTATACATGTTACAGGCTTTTCATAGACCAATAATTAAACAATCAATAGTTCAATGATTAAAAATGCTAGTTAATTTATTATATCCAAAGAAAAACCAGCAACAAATTTATAATCTGTTTTGGTTAAACGAATATATACCTTTTGATGAATCATATATAAGTTTGGATAAAACGAACTCAAGTGTATCTAGTTTTTCTATAGATTTACACCTTTTACAAGATTATTATCATTGAGATTTAACCAAAGAGCTTTGGCTCAGTTGGTATTCATATTCGAAAAACTCATGCGCTCACTGAAGAAATTTGATAGATAAAAGGTCAAAGGTTCGAGTCTCGGCTTGTGCTCACTCCAATAAGAGTTGACAGAACTATTTCTTGTGGGGTGGACAACGACTAGTGCAAAAAAATACACAGATCAGGATGTTCCCGCCAATTCACAACTTTTTGTGGAATATCATTACGATTTAATTATAACAGAAATTTTGAATAAAAAAGGTCATTACTTTGCCATAATGAACACATCATTTTGAAAAATAAGACCTCTTTAAGTTTTTTGGTTAACCGTTAATAGCTGCAAGCAATTCTTTTTTTCTTCTTCTTCTTCTTCTTCTTCTTATATCATGTTTTTTCATTTAACAAGCTAACATTGCATATCGACGTTGAACAAATTAGTCTTAAGGGTTAAGATAATGCGTCTATAACGACACACACATGTATATATACATGTCATATTTGCGCATACGCTTGTGAAATTAAGTCATTCTAAAAGCAATCTCTTTAATCTCAACCTTCAGGGTATACTCTCACTTAAGGCTAGGAGTATGACTGTTTATATCGTACCTCTTCTATATATCAGTCTTGCAGAATTGGTTTTGTAATTGTTACCGTTTTTGTTGTGATAATGTTTATAACTTGTGTGCCAACAAGTTCATATAAACCCTTGTAACATGACTATAAAACAAAAAGAAAGGAATTATTAGTAATAAATTTAGTCTTCAAAATGCATGTTGTATCATGAGGTCCTCTCCCCCATTGGGGAACATTACCACATGCAAATTGTATGTTGTTGGTGCAAGTCCAATATAATGATAAGTGCTCATTTATTTAGGGATGTACAATGATATAAACTCATTTCAGATTAGATTGGACCAGTTGAAGTCAAATCTGTTGGTTTTATGGACAATAAATTAATAGACGCATAGCAGATCGAACTCGAGAACGGGATTTCGTACACTCTATGATGAAGAGTAAATGATTAATAATTATTTATAAAATGTTATATTTAATTATTATATACACAAAATATTTATATGGTCGAACTAAAAAAAAGAAAGGGGTTGAGTGTAGAGTTTGAAAGCTTAAGGAGGCTTGCAATTGACTTTGTTAGACGCGTTTAATGCTATAATAAATACACCCTTTTGGTCTTGGTCTTTTTTGATGGATAAGAAAAGATAATCGACCCCACAGAAAACAAATTTAACTTCACAGTAAATATTGATATACGATTGGGCTTTTGCATGGTACTATGATATATCATGTATGTATTACACATGCATGTATTATGTATGCATGATAATAGCAACAATTACATGCAGTATTTGTTTTCTACTTCTTAATGGTGATCGAATTTTTTGAGTGTCAAGAAAATTATTTTGTGTCTTATTACTAGCATAATCTTTTACTTGGTATTAGTACGTGTGTACAAGAACGTGGTACAATCATACTTTTGATTGTATCTTCGATTGAATTACAAAACGGTAAGGGGTAATTCTCATAATCCTATAAACCCTAATTAGGGTTCATCCAATTGCTAGTTTATGGATTTGATTCTTGTTTAGCTAGAATCAAGAAAAGGTACGCATATTCTTCTTATGTTAATTAATTATTCGTTAATAAATCCTATACGCTTCCGCTTGAATACTTTGATGTTTTGTGGTTATTTATTTGAATGTCATGTTATATAATTCCAACAGTGGCATCACGAGTCATTGGTTTTAATGAGTAATTAATTACATAAACGCGTAATAAAACAAATAATTGTATGTTGTTTAATATGTTTATCTAGGGTTTATGTTTAATTTTTTGTTTGGTCGATTTTTAGTTAATTGGGGCATTACCCTATTTTTTTTGGTCGACACATACATTAAATTTTTAGGGTTTTGAAAATTGTTTGCTAACCTTATTAAAACCTAGAATTAATATATTGATTACGTGATTAATTCATGAATAAATTTGTTATGTGTCATGGAATTTGTTATGCGATCTTGTGACTTATTTGTATAATTGTTATGATATATCCATGATAATATATGCATATTTGTCATGGATAAGTTACTTTGATATTGTTTAATTGTTAAGATATATTTATTTACGATAAATCTTGAATTGGGGAAGACTCCAATTACATATATTAATGAATCAATTATGTGCAATTTGGTATATCATTAATCATGGGTTTACGCAATCGATTCTTCGATGTATGTGGCTCACTCTCAATTGAGAGAGTGAAAGCCCTAATTAATATATACATTAATTTAACCTAGACATTGATTATTAATAGGGTTTTATCGAATAAGTTGCATGTGGCTACTTGTTTACACATATAAATTGTTTATTATGTGCGCATTGTTTTTTAGTAGTTTATTTTTTATTTGTTACTTGCTTGTTTATTATGTTGGCGGTTTTAAGCAAAGGGTAATTCTTGAATAGAAAATAATACGGACTAAACAATGGCGAAATTTGATTTGTTTTGAAGAGTTAAGTTTTCAATAGTTTAATTGATTGGTGACTTTGGTACAATGACCGAACGGCTCACCCATTCGAATGAACTATAAAGGGGTTATTTAAGTGCGCAATACGTCACACGAATGGATGTCTAAGGTTATGCGCTTTGCGCTTACCGGTCCTCTGCCCTCTGTAAGTTCGAATGGAGCTACTTAGTAAGCCATATAATGTACAAGCTCATCTTAAGGGCGAATTAGTTTTAATTCCATGCGCCACTTCGGTGGTAATAATCCGAAACATTAAGTGTTTACACTTATGCAAAAGTACGGTATAATGGATGATAATTAACACTAAATTCCTTGATTGGTGAACCCAATACCTCAATCAAAACTTTGATAATTTGATCTTTATGAATTGGTAATAAAAAGTTTTTATTAAAATTATGCTACAAGATGAATGCATGACATCTTTGTACATGTTTGATTTGACCACATAAAATCAAAACTACTACCCTTTTAAATTAAGTTATATGCCATCTAATTAAAAGGAACACTTGAAGTTGCAATTTATGTCATGAGAGTACTTGGCTAGATTGTGATGGAGAGGTAAATCTCTATGAAGTGAGACCTACATGGACATATTTGCAGCTCTTTAAGTTAGACACTTAAGTTGAGTAGGAAGTGAGACTTGGACTCAATGGCATAAGATGGGATGAAACATGTTTATATTTGCGATATATAGCTTGGAAAATATAAATCACATAATGATCTAGGAGTTGGAAATTGTTTGCCAATTAATGTTCGACAGATTACCTTATTATATGCGTTCGTTGCTAGCGGATCAACTGATGTAATGAACCTATGATAATTTGGATCCTAGTTTTCGAGAAAATTCTATGGTTATATGAATATTACCTTGGGTATTTTATTTTCTTGAAAAGTTTAATTATCGAAAATACTAAAATTGAATTTTGCTAATTCTTTAAATGTATTAATGCAACATTAAACCGCATAAACGTAGGTTATTCATGTATTGGTAAAATTGATCTACACCTGTAAGGGTTTTAGTAGAGTCAACGTTACTAAAAGAATAAACCTAGTCCTCTTTTCACGCAAAAGAGTGAGATTCAACCCTATCCTTTTTCATGAATGAAGAAATGTATGATAGGACAATTAGAATTGTCTAAATTCTAAATACATAACTCGTAAGCAAATTTAAATAGTTAAGAAAATTGCATATTTCTGAGTTATTAAATTAGAAGCTAGACTAATTACTGTATAATTGGTAAAAGACAAACTAGCATATTTTATCTAGTTGTTGTGCTTTGACCATTTAAAAGTACTACTTACAATTGTTGGAATAGTAGAACTATTAAGAAAGAAATTGCATGCCCAATTTTTCAAGTTAATAGCATTGATGGATAAATTCATCATCTACATAGTATAACACACTCTTTTAAGTACATTTGTAATTGTTATGTATGGACTTTCTCAAAGGTGTAGGAAGTAAATAATACACTATTTTCTTTCACTGGTTAATGAAACATTTACAATGTTGTCAAATCCAGTGGGAGTGTTGTATTCTTATTACTGAATAAGGAATTAATGTAATGATCTCTTATTAGGTGGGGCAGTTACAAGCTTTGTCATCTTGGTAGTAACCCATGTTATCTCTAGAATGTCTTAAGATAATTACTTTCCACTTGTAGACACTTATGTTTTCAAGGATAGTCATGTACGTTTCCTTATTAGACAATGAAGTGGTTCTACATCTACTAGTTATGCTAATATCAATGAAACAATCATATTAGTCACATAAACAAACATATGTCGTGTTGTTTATCTGCTACATGATGTTGTTCCATGCATAAGTGGGAGAAATCTATATTGTGTGCAAGGACAACATATAAGTATATGATTTAACGGATTCTCTTGACTGCAAGGAAAGAGACTAACGTTCTAATATAACTTGTACATATCTAATTCAAGAAACACTTGGTGTTACAATTTACGTCATGTGAGAACTTGGCGAGATTGCAACAACAAAGTAAATCTCTATGTAAAGTGAGATCTTGCATGGACATATTTGCAGTTTCTAAATTAGACAAGTATTTAG
The DNA here is from genome assembly GCA_910596185.1 of Chrysanthemum makinoi. Classification (NCBI taxonomy): domain Eukaryota; kingdom Viridiplantae; phylum Streptophyta; class Magnoliopsida; order Asterales; family Asteraceae; genus Chrysanthemum; species Chrysanthemum makinoi. The sequence continues at coordinate 579,611 of OU343225.1, read as the reverse complement.
AACATGTGTCAAAATTGATATATAAGATTACTTCAAATTAGATTTTTATGTATTATTAGAATGACATAAATGAAGTAATCTAATACTACTTCAAATTTGTTTATTTATGTATTTTGGAATGACATAAATGAAAAATAATGTAGTCCTACATTATTATGAAGTAAAATAAATTAACTTGAAATTACTATTGAAACCAAGAGTTGTGTTCATAATTACTTTAGTTAAGCATGTTTATGATTCATTGTAAAGACATAAACATAAAGTCTTTTAAGACTTATAATAAAGTAAGACGTTAACTTGTTATGTTTTTAATTAAGACATATACAAGAAGTCATTGAGTTGATCAATGATTTATAACGTATAATGGGATTATAACAGTTTATGTTTCTTGTTGAGACATGGATATTAAGTAACTTGGTTAAAAGGTACTTGTGTTATAAAGCATGTAATTGGCTTGGAAAGTCTATTATACCATTAAGTTGACTTAGTTGGTAAATGATAAGCCAAAAGAAATATGTTTATCTTATATATTGTTAGATTGTCTTACAATATTAAATTCTAATGAATACCACAAGTTGATGGTATGTTCAGTTAGGATAATCAAATTCTATTTTATTTGTTTGATTCATGATAACCATAACTTCTTTCTTAAAAAGTAACAAGGTTAGAATATTGAGTATGGATTGAATATACTCAATATGACTCCAACCTAGAAGGTTAATAAAACACCATTTCATTATGGAATGTGATGAATCACATTAAGTTTTAATATTGAAGATTCTGAATTTGTTAAACTACTTATGAATAGGTTGTTAACAAACTTAAGTCAGGAATTATCAATGTGTATTTGTAATGTCCCAAAAAGAGAACAATGTAGTTTTGCTCTAATTGCTAAGTATATATAGATAATCTATATATTACAAAAGGCAAGTGGGAGTTTTTTTGAAAGATAAAATTACAAGATACATAATCTTCTAAAACACACTAGTAAATATCATGATGAGGTTAGACATGTAAATGATAGACCTCAAGATGATGGAATTTTCATTCATAGATTCGCAAGGATATCTCGGATATTTGATTTATATGTCTTTGAGAAGAACATGAGTTCTGGGATTATAGTAAACCTATTAATCATTATGATGGATTACCAAATATTGAATTGGGTAAATTACTCATACTATGAATGTTAAAGATGCTGTCCATAAAGATAATCAATTTTGGAAATTTGGTTTATCTTAATAGTTAGACTAGAGAATGGAAATGAGTTTCTTCAAAGAGATGAAAAACCCTGGTGGTTTGAATTTCTATGTAGAAATCATATGGACAATATTGTACACATATTTAATGCATGTTTTATGACAAGATTATTAATCATATTTAAGCAATTAATTGTGATTGAATATTCTTTTTTAGACACATTAAATATATAAATATGATAATGGTCATACTTGTTTTCATTAATATGAAATATGACAATTGAATATCAAAACTCTTTCTAGAGAAATTACTTGAGCGAGGACGGTAAGTAATCGAAAGGTTTTTTGAGTTCATATAAAATCTTTGGAAGTGTACAAAGTGCAATAATTCATGAATGGATAAATGCATGCATCTATGAAATTATTCTTATATTTAATTATTAAATCTTAGTTTTGATTTATAATTGAAATAAGATAAATTTTAAGTATTTCTGAAAGCTAGTGGGAGTATTATGTTAAGGTTTTTAAATCTTATATGTTGTATAACATATAGGAAGTAACATTCCTTGTAAGCTAAATGTTAAGTCTTAGTTTGGAATAATACTTCACTTGTAAGATTTAAGAATTAAAACATACAACCTTGAAATATATGTTTATTGTTAATAAACATGTGCAGTAAAATAAATGATTCTAATAAAACATGATATATCATTTGGGAAATTGATAAATATCTTTTGACAAGATAGAACATGAATGAAATCTAAGTTTGACATGAAGATTCATCATGTACATCATGTAGTATATTTAAATTGTCGTATCATTCTTGAATGATAGATGATTTGACAACATTGATATCTAATTAAAAGTTATTAGATAACTTGTGTAATGAATATTCTAAAAGAATTACATCCTCAGCCTGGAATTGCTCCTAGATTCTATAGATGAACAATATGTCAAATGTTGTGCAAATTGTCATCAGCTTTAAAACTTGAAAGTTAGGAAAGCATCAAACATTACACAATGAGATATTAAAGTTTACGGAGTTTTAATAAGGATATTGTTGTTTGTATACAATGATGCTGGTTTAATTGAGATGACACTCAATACTAGTCATGGTAGGATTTCATCCTTGATAATGACCATGTGAACTAGTTGCGCTACTAAGAGCGCAGTTGCATTATACATTAAAAGAATAAGAATACTTTAAACTTTTAAATGTTTGAAAGTTTAAATTGTCATAAATTGGTGAAAGAGGATGTCACACACTTTATGAATTATTATGTGGATTGTTGAATGCACACATACAAGGACTTCATTAATTGAATTCTTGAAATAAGTATTCTCAAAATTACGATAGATCAAGTTGGTTGATTTATGCATTGTCAACAAGTATGATTGTCATTACTTGAGGTATAATTCATCAACTGGAATTTTCATGCATTGATCTATTTGGTATTTGGATAAGGGATGTTAAATAATTGTTATAATAAATCAAATACTTGGTATGTTTGATTTTATAATATATTGTATCCTATATTTGCATGTTTAATCCGTGAATAAATTTATTTATTCTAAATCGTCCGTTGTCAATTATTGATATGGGAGTATCATTAAACTAAGACAAATCTGAGAGATATGGTAGAATATACTTGAAAGTATATTGATGAGAATGCATACCATTTTCGGATGATATTCAATGAATTGAATATAGGACGTATCCCAACTACATAATTTACTTTGTGGATATTGTTATAAGTAAATTATGAATAGTTATCCTCGACTTGAGATACCGTATATGTGTCATGAATGTAGTGCACTTCGTGGAACAACTTAACGCTATCGTAATCGGTAGTCATAAGGGTTAAGTTTCCTGAAGTGTTGCAAAGTTCGTGGGTTATTCTCGTAGTCAAGATAGAATTTGTTCCTTCAAATTTATTTGGAGTTTAATGTGACAACTCGTATTTTCAGGTCATACTTCAAAACATTATTCATGCTTCATCATTTATCGTTTATTGTAAACTGGGTTACGAGCATCAAATTCACGTAACCTTAATGGTTTAGCTGTGAATTCATGATCATATCATCGAGGACATTTCATATAGACTAAGTTTAGTCTACATTTCATTAACATCATTGTCATCATTTCATATCAATATTATGCATGGTTTTTGCATTTTTCGTTAAACGTTAAATTTTATATTAAATAAACGTTATCGCGTAAGTAATTATTTTGAACAATTGATCCATTAATTCCAAAAATCATCCCGATATATTTTTATACTCATATTAAGTTATAAAAATAATATTATGAGTTTACCCAGTGTTTTAAATTTATTTTGTAACTAAATTGTTGTATTTATATAATTACGACGTTTTTCTTAAATACGACACGATTATTATTATTTCACTCAATTTTTGCAAGATATGTATTTTTATAAATTTTATGACCTCAATATATTTTATCTTGACCCGTGAAAATTTATTTTTATCTAACGCTACCCTAAATATTCAAAAGTGACTACAACTTATCATTTAACTTCAAATAACTTACTAAATATTACACTTATACTTGTAAAAGCTACTCAAAAACAAAACTCAAATTTTGTTTCTCATGTATGTCGACATATAGGGTGAGTCACAATGAAACTTGCCTAAATATCTCATTGTACAAGTATTATACAATTAAACAAACTCATTCATTTTTAATATCTCAAAGTGAAAAAGCAAATTCCTCTCTTCCTTTCTCTCTTCCAAAACCGGCAACACCTAAAGACCAAGGAGGATCACCATATTTTTTCAAGACAAAGTTTTAATTACCCTAGTATCACTCTTGTATAGGTTTTGCAATAAAAACCTCAAGTGATTAGGAAAAACCCTTTGTCCTTAAACCTCATCAATTACTAGTAAGCATTTCATACTCATCATCATATTTCATATTCATTAATATATTTATTTCATCATATTTGAGTAAAAACATGCAAGTCATATGATGTTTGTACCACTTTTACATGATTTTAAGAGTTATATATAAATAATCCATCCTATAATTACTCCTTGTTATATATTAGTTCTGGTGATGTCTAGGAACCCATGACACCCTAAGAAGGTGTATGGTAGGATTAGAATAGCTTCGGAGTTGTTTTGAATGGGTTAGAATAGGTTTGGCGCGAGAAAAACTCATTTCGACGCGTTTTGAAAAGGGTCTGTCCTTAAAATTAAATTCTGGAAAATCCGACAGTGGGTATAATATTTTGGGCTAGATATTTAGAAAATATACTTTAAAACGAAACCGTGGCCGCTTGAACGGATTAAAACGGAGTTATAACGAAGAAGTTATGAATTTTTCAAGTTGAGCGTCAAAAACTATAAATTCTGGAAATTTCAGCATGAAAATGTCACTCTTTACGAGTCAAAAATGAGTCTTAAGCTTTATAAATTTTGTCGAATTATCAAAAATATATTAGTATACTTTGACACGAATCTAAGGATGTAGAAAACGTAGAAAACGGACTTGTAACGAACAAATTACACGCGATAAACAAAAGTTGCCGTAACTTTATTCTATTAGCAACATTAATATATTTTCTATTAAACATATACTTCGGCAACTAGGGACCATGTTGAGGGTCGTTTTTAACATGGACGTAGTACTTATTATAAAAAGATGTCTTCTAGTAAAAGTAAGTTCGCCAACCATATTTTCCAAAATATTCAACCGTTCGTCAAGCGGAGTTGTAATGATTAAAATACGGTCGCTCAAAGTTTGCCGAAAACCACTCTTAAACACACAAGTACCATACTTTAGCTATATTTTTCTCTATGATCGGAACTTCTATGACGAAAACTTAAACACTAAAACTTTGAGATAATCATACGAGCTTCCCAAAACCGTTGAGTTTGTTTCCTAACGCTCGACGTGCACCATTTTACGACTAGCTTTTCGAGGCCGTTTTAGTCACTTTCATGGAAATTTCGACGACATTATTTTTTTTACGAAAAGTTATATTTTCTTAATAAATCACCAAATGATTATCGTCGGATATCATTTCAACGTAAATACATGTGAAGTAATTTAAAAATGGTCAAGACGTTAAAAGATTATATTTTCGACGAGAAGTATTGTTTTCAAAAATTCACAAGTGGTATAAATATCATCTGAATTGCATGCATACCATTACATCATAACTTATTATGTATCATATCATTCATAATAGGTCAAGTTTAGTGATTCACGCTACATTTCGGTGTACTCACTTTTGCCATCGCATCATTGTCCAAGTGAGTTTCCATAGCCCCATTTTCAATTGTTTTAATGCTTTTATTAAACTCTTTGGGGGAGATACATGCTCAACTATTTTTATGACTATCATGATTATTTGAAACTACATGCTTAACTGAACTGAATGTTTAGTCATATTCTATATCATAAATCATGGAACTAAATGTCTTGGGATTATCATTGAGCTAATTGTCGTGGTATAATCATTGAGCTAATTTTCGTGGTATTATCATTGAGCTAATTGTCGTGGTATAATCATTGAGCTAATTGTCGTGGTATTATCATTGAGCTAATTTTCGTGGTATAATCATTGGGCTAATTGTCGTGGTATAATCAGTGAACCAAAGGTCTTGGTATAAACATGAACTAATGGCCTTGGAACGCATCTAAACTATACAATTATGTGTTATGTCAAGTAACTATTGATACATTAAGTTATGTACTGTTATGTGAATTCATTTGACATCATGCATTTGAACATAAACTATACATATTTTGGCAATGGGTTGTAAACACACAGGTTGCAAGTTTTGTGTGGGCAGAACCTGGAACTGAGTGGATTTACAATGCCTTTGCTGCTTAAACGATTTGGAAAGGCTTTACATTTCCATACAAACTCTATGAACTCACTCAACCTTTGTGTTGACACTTTTTAGCATGTTTTATCTCAGGTATCTAAGGCATTCACTTCATGGCATGCATGTGGACATATCATAGAGTCGCGTTGACGACGCGTCTTACTTGGGTTTTATGAACTTTAAAACATCGCTTTGACTTATAACAAATTTATTATCCGCACATAGTAACTTTCATTTGGGACCTATCTTTGTAACTCTGAATGTTTTATTAATTCAAGCGATGTATTTTCCAAACGACACTTTAGGTCGTTCAATATAACTGTGATTGTGATGCTATGACAAGTCAATCCCCGTGAATTCCATTCACGCTGCAAAACAGGTATTTTGGGGGTGTGACAGATTGGCATCAGAGCTTCAGTTATAGAGAACTAGGCTGCATCATTGACCCTAGACTATAACTACATCATCATAGCATCTCATCATTTCATCATAAGTGCATGTTCACTTTACATGCGGTTTATACGTACATTTTTCGAGTTATTTACTTTCATTTCAAAACGATTGTCACATGGATGCCTTCAAATACCCATTCCATTATCCTTTCTTCATACTCAAATGTGGAGAATGCTTTGTCATTCCCTATCGTAATTTTTAATATCAGCTGATTCATCACCGATAACGTCGAATGCCGAGAAAAAACCTCTAAGTAGGGCGAAGTCACTCTCACTCCTTTGTTTCATCACTAACATGTCGAGTTACACGTTATTCACACATTAAGTCACTAAACCATCATACATTTGAAGCGCTTACAACATCTCATAACCCAATTCTTAGGAAACCGTCGATCATTTTGAAAAATAACCTCAAACTTATCACCTCACATCACATCTCTTTAGAGCTCTTATTATTAACATAGGACTTTGCTACGTCTCACCTTTCCTCTTATTTTGAAGAGTTATGGCAGAAGAAAGCCGCACCGAAATGACACCACCGCTATTCAAAGGTATATAGAGGATAGTATAGCCGAGGCACTAAGGAAAGAGCGAGCAACGTAAGCTGCTGCCGAGGTCGCGCCGCCGAAAGCCGCTAGACTTGCTTCTTTGCCACGTGAGCTGCAGGAGGATTTGGAGTTCGAAATTGTACATACAAGGACTTTAAGAACTGTGATCCTACAAAGTTCAAAGGCGAAGGAGCCACCTGCTATGGTTCGATGGTTTGAGAAGATGGAGTCTGTGTTTCTTCTATGCAATTGCCCAGATAACTACAAGGTAAAGTTTGCCACTGGTACACTCTTAGATGGCGCAATGTCATGGTGGAATTCGTATGCATAACCTATTGGTATCGAAAATGCTTACAAGCTCACGTGGGATCAATTCAAGAGGTTATTGACAAAGAAGTATTGTCCGCGCACGGAGGTGAAGAAATTAGAAACGGAATTCTATGAGTTAGTGACTATTGGTTATGACATCGAGACCTACATCAGGAGGTTTCAAGAATTGACTGCACTATGTCCATCATTGGTTTCGGACAATGAGAAACTACTGGAAAATTTCATTTGAGGACTTCCACAATGTATTCAAGGAGATGTAACTTCTTCCGATCCACAAACAATTGAAGAAACTATCAGGATAACTCAAAAACTCATGGCTCAAGTTGTGAAGGGGGAAAACATTATCAACAATAACCGTAACAACAACCACCAAACTAGCAACAACAAAAGGAAATGGGAAAATGACCAAGGAGGTTATAATAACGACAACCAAAACCGTAACACTAACCATCATCAACAACAGAATAGAGGGCAAGAAACTGCAATGGTTTATGTTGCTGCACCAATAGAAGGCAGAGGTTATGCTGGAAATTACCCACTATGTAATCGATGTAAGTATCATCACTCGGGTCTTTGCCATGTTAAGTGCTTCAAGTGTCAAAAACTGGGACATCTTGCCAGGAATTGTAGAGGCAAGGCCATAGATACATGTTACGGATGCGGGGAGCAAGGACACTATCGGAATCAATGTCCTCAAAGCCAAGGTCAACAATTTGAAGGTACTCATGGGAATGCATACATGTTAGAAGGAGGAGAAGCTCGTCATGGTCTCAACAATGCGGAAGACTGAAGAAGTTCGGAAACTAACAGTCTTAATTTTCCTTATGTACTATGTCGTACTAAGTTTATGTCTTCCATCGTATTCGGATCTTATGACTTAAGATGTACTACTTTTGATGAACCACTCGTTGTAAAATATTTTCATTAAGCGTACTTTCTTTTCCTTCGATTCGATTATCACTTACAAGGTTTTAGATCTCTGTAAACATCGAGAGTTATAACAACTAAACCGAACGTCACATTATCGTTCCTTAATTATACATAGCCTAGCTAACTATGTCTAATTCTGGAGGGATATCGTTCCTTAATTATACATAGCCTAGCTAACTATGTCTAATTCTGGAGGGATCATGTTATGTTGGGAGCAGTTATTTATAAGTCTTAGTGCAAGGTGGTTTTCACATATTCATAAAAGTCAAAGTGTTACTCATGGGAGATTCATCCAATATTTTCTCTACTATGATGTTTTGTACACTCTCAATCATCGATAACTGTAACGACACCTCCTCATATCTTCTCTCCTCGTTATTCAGCACAAACTCAAAAATTCGATAGACTAACGAACTAATTGAGGGATGAATTCCTTTGGTTGGGCGAATGTGACAATTCGTATTTTCAGGTCATACTTCAAAACATTATTCATGCTTCATCATTTATCGTTTATTGTAAACTGGGTTTACGAGCATCAAATTCACGTAACCTTAATGGTTTAGCTGCGAATTCATGATCATATCATCACGGACATTTCATATAGACTAAGTTTAGTCTACATTTCATTAACATCATTGTCATCATTTCATATCAATATTATGCATGGTTTTGCATTTTTCGTTAAACGTTTAATTTTATATTAAATAAACGTTATCGCGTAAGTAATTATTTTGAACAATTGATCCATTAATTCCAAAAATTATCCCGATTTATTTTTATACTCATATTAAGTTATAAAAAATAATATTATGAGTTTAAGGTGTTTTAAATTTATTTTGTAACTAAATTGTTGTATTTATATAATTACGACGTTTTTCTTAAATACGACACGATTATTATTATTTCACTCAATTTTTGCAAGATATGTATTTTTATAAATTTTATGACCTCAATATATTTTATCTTGACCCGTGAAAATTTATTTTTATCTAACGCTACCCTAAATATTCAAAAGTGACTACAACTTATCATTTAACTTCAAATAACTTACTAAATATTACACTTATACTTGTAAAAGCTACTCAAAAACAAAACTCAAATTTTGTTTCTCATGTATGTATATAACTTGTCAACTTATACTTGGAAATGCATATTACACTTATACTTGGAAATGCATATAACTTGTCAACTTTTATTTTTCTCCGTATAGTCATCTTTTTTCTTTTGCTATTAAAACGCAAAACTTTCAAATTTCGACATTTGCGGGTATTTTGTTTATGTAAAATGACCATTTTACCCTTCAAAAATTTGAGAAAAAATAAAGGTAGAATGGACACAAAATACACACAAAGATCGAATTTTGAAAGGTTTGTGTTTTAATAGCGTAAAAAAAAAGTTGACCACATGGAACAACAAAAATTGACAAGTTACATGTATTTACAAATCATTAGCCTTCTATAGTATTTAGTGAGACCCAACTCGACCCATCCTCTCATAAATATTTACCCAACTAAACACATATTTAGCTAATGGGTCTCAAATTGTCACCTCTATGTAAAATGATGTATTTGGGTTCAAGTTTTGCAAAAATCATTGTGAGTTAAAACTAAAACTGAAGGTTTACACAAAACATATCTTGATATCTACTATATGAATTTTATGAGCTAAAAAATATTTATATGCGAGTGTGCCTAGACAAAACATTCTCTTCTTCAAGACAGCCCAATGCCCATTTTGAGGACTTGAGGTCTTAATCAATTAGTGGGCAGCCTCCTTTGTTTTAATACTCTTGTACCAATGAATTAGTGATCATTCATGACAAAATTTGATGCGCATTTTTTGGTACTTGAAACCAAAATTTAATATACATGTTTTAGTTTAGTTTTATAATTACTTTCATGGACAAATAGTTATTCAGTGAGAAAGCTAAAACACAACTTTTTTTTTTAACTAGTACTATTGTGCAGTGCGCCCGTAAACTGATGATAATAAATAGTTTTCAGCTTTGTTATTGAAATTATATAGTCTCGAACGGCATTTTGGGGTTTTTGCCAATAGTTGTAGATTTCCTTAATGGCATCAAAATAGTTTGGAGCTATAGTTTTTTTTCGTGATCATCACAACTATGCATATAAGTTGAAGAAACAAAAAGCATGTCCTATGTGAGATATGTCTTGTATCACCAATATATACGATAAAGTGGATCAATGTATAGAGCTTATAATCACAAACTAATTCATTAGCAATGATAATCTATATGATGGCTTAAATGGAGCTAAATAGGCTATTTCAATTAGAGAAATTCGGGTTTCAGCCTAGTGTGGTCGAAACCTGATACAAAATCAGAGGCTGACATCTTTTATATATTGATCAATATGGACCACTCAGTGATTTTTACATAGCTGAAAAAATATTGAACTATTTATAAAATTCATGATAAAGCTTTGGTTATCAAAACAACACAGCTAAAATGGGGTTTATAACAGCCCAACATGAAGAAAAATAGTCAGGAGATTGGTAGCCCAATTTTTAAATAACCAAGAGACTGGTAGCCCAATCTTTTGAACTTGACAATCTATGGTGTCTTTGGTTACCAAACTATATCTATCATCTCCAATTGTTTTACACCATGAACTCATGAAGTTGCACTTATGTATATTTTCCTATTGGATTTTGATCAATCATAAATCTATCAAGATGGTTCTGTAGTAGATGAACATTAAGTTTAGAGTGAATTACATAATTGGTCCTTAAGGTTTAGCGGATCTTGCATATATTGTTCCTGTGTTTTTTTGACGGGTCATGTCCTTCTTCATTACAGGTGTGATCGAAGGCAATATGATGACTCAGTCGGATGGTGAAATCTTCCCCTCCCATTCTGGTTCCGGCGGACCATCACACTCTCACTCCTGGAAGGAAGATTCCTTCGAGATCGATGTGTTGTTGGAAGAAACGGAAACAGAGGGAACGTCGGCTCGTTCTTCGGTGGCGCGCGATGAAGCGGGACCATCTCGTCAAGATTATGTGGTCGTAAATCAGAGTTTTGAATCGTCAATGCAAAATCGCATTCTACGCCTCGAGCAGGACGATAGCCCTTATCTGCTCGGCATAAAAAGTCGCACGCGGAGCTCTTACCGCAAATAGGGTCGAGATATTCTATGATCAAAGGCTTTGGTTGTCACGAACCGGATTCGAACCAAAGACTTCGGGAGCAAAACACGTGCCCAAACTACCATTCATTCGATCGCGACTTTGTTTACGGTTCCCCTCGCGCTAAAGGGTACATCCGGGTCCGGTCGCATGGACCTACTTACCTTGCTTGTAGACCAGCTGCAGAGCTAACCTTTGTTCTATTGGTTTGATGCTACCAAGACGATATATCACTAGATCGATCGGTATCTTTACAAATTGATAAAGCTTTCGTCTCAATTCATACGGGTCATGTCCAATTTACTAACGACGTTTAAACGATCGTTAAAAAATGACTAACTGTTAGAACATTGGAAACCCCGTAGGTATAACTTTATTAATGACCATTATTTATAATAGTAAAACTCTAATTTCAAAACCCACAAACCGGGCTTGGGCCTAATCATCCACTAATACTTCTCCGCAGTTCGAGCGGCGAAATCGCTAAAGCTCAAACTGGAGTAGTAAACTAAGAAAACAAAATAAAACAATAACCAAAATAAAACATGATAACCCAAAGTATCCCCCTATTATAATTTTTTGTTTACGGATAACCAAAATATCCGAAGGATAAACTAAAGTATCCCAAATAGTCGTATCAGGAATAAAAACCCTAGATTCGACACTAACAAAAGTCGTCTCGTGAAAAAGAACATTAGATTCGACACTAACAAAAATCGTTTCGGAAATTAATAGCCTGGATTCGATATAAAACAAAAACAAATAATTAAATAACAATAACTTTTTTTTTCAAAAAAAAAAAAAAAAAAAAATCTTCAAATAGCAACTGAACATTCTTCGCATTCTTTTTCATTATCATCGAAAAAAAAAAAAAAAGTCATGCTAATGCAACACCCACCCGTTAAAGAGTGTTTGTACTTTTTATATAGAGGGAAAGGACACTATGGGTATGTTTGGCTGATGAAATTTATGTACGGAAATTTGGGGCTACGGGGTACAGAACATTTTGGGGCTAGGAGCTTTTTATAAGCGAAGTTGAAATTAGATTTTGTAGACTTGTTTGGCAAATAAATGGGGCTTATTATTGCAAAATTACTAAAAATGATATAATTAAATGAGTTTTATGATATATGTTAGATATTTTTGTAGATAAATATGTAATTTATGGTTCGTAAGCCCCGACTAAAGTTTTAGCCATTTTATGGGGCTAAAGTTTTAAAATCTTATTAGGGCTTACGATTTCATGCTATACAAATCCAGAGACTTATTTTATAAAGCAGAACTTTATTTTGAAGCTGCCCCATAAGCCCCTCATAAGCCCGCTGCCAAACACAGCCTATATCTAGACCTGTTACCATGTCAAATTGAGTCAAACACTAGAGTAAGCTGGATTAATAGCTAGCATCTACGGAGTATATCTTTAGCTGTATTTGCACTATATTTAGTGTACGTACCGACATATATGTCTTTACGTGTGGGACAATGTAAATGTTTTACTCTAGCTTTAATTTCCTTCATTTTTTTTTTGAAGGCAAAGAGTTTTTATATGAATGACAAACAGATCCAGAACAACACGCAGAACTACGCATATAAAAAAAAAAATAACGTAAAAAATTATATAAATTTATTTCACCATGTAACAGACGAATAAAAATAACACAAAATAAAACAAATACACAATAAAAAAATATAACAAATACACAATAAAAAAAACATAAAGTAAAAAACTACATAAATATATTTTACACAAATACATATACACACGTAAAAAAAACATAACGTAAAAAAAATAACACGAAAATATAACAAATATACAATAAAAAAACATAACGTAAAAAACTACATAACTATAATTCACCATGTAACAAACGAATAAAAAACGACACAAACATTATGGGTGTCGATACTTTATGTTGAAGGATGTATTTTAACAAAAGTACTTTAGTCAAGGCTCTTCTTCAACGCAGTACTCAAACTGCGAAACTAAAGATAACACGATCAACAGGCTTGAAACAAGAAACCAAATGTTATTGTCTCAAAACAATATGTTGAAGGCAAGAATAAAGACGCTGGAAGCATCACTGGAATTGGCAAGAAATCTCGTTGAACACGCATGTCAGTCGAGTGGAATACTCTATGAATTTATAGATAACATTAATGATCTTCATGTGAAGTAGATTTCGTTGTAGTAGTAGTAGCATTTGTTGTTGTACTTGTTTAATGTTTTAATGTTTAACGTGTTTATTTTTATGTTTAATTAAATGGAAACAAATTAAACGAATAAAAAATAACACAAAAATATAACAAATATACAATAAAAAAAACATAACGTAAAAAACTACACAAATATATTTTACACAAACAAAATATACACTCATATAAAAACTAGGGGTGTGTACGCGGTTGGTTTGCGGTTTTGGCAAAAGCGGCGAAACCGAATGTTGGTTTTGAAAACCATAACCGAAACCGTTCGGTTTTTTCTCGGTTCGGTTTTTCCGGTTTTAGTCGGTTTTTCGGTCGGTTTCTCTGTTTCTGCGGTTAACCGTTTGTACTTGGGCTTGGGCCCAACTTGGGTCAATTTGGCCCAGCAACTGTTTTTTTACCTGTTGGTATTTGTCAAATAAATAAGTGGGACGCTTTATAATTACATGGACCATGTCAAATACTGATATTTGTCAAATGCCAGTTGCATGGACCAGGTGCACCAAACTACCAAAGTTACCTTACCTCAATCAAAATGGACTTTATTTCATTGCAAATATCATGCATACGCTAAAGAGTAAAGAAGGCATAAAAATGAAAGATCTCCAACATATTAAACTATTAAACTAGTATTAAACGTACATTAGAAGTAGAAGTTAACAAAATCATCTAAATGGTTCGGTTCGGTTCGGTTTATGTGGTCCGGTTTTTATATCAAAACCGAAACCGAACCGAAAGTTCGGTTATATGAAAAATAAAAAACCAAACCGTCGGTTTTTAGTTACGGGCGGTTATCTCGGTTCGGTTTTTTCGGTTTTTGGTTCGGTTTCGGTTTTTATGGTTTTTTTTGCTCACCCCTAATAAAAACACTACGCAAAAACACTACATAAACAAATATATTTTACATATACTAAATAAAAACACTACACAAATAAAAACACTAAAAAAAAAAAAAAACGGTACAACCTAGCTGTGAGGTGCGGGAGAATTGGAAAATGAGTTGTGGGAGTAGACTTCCCAAAAAAAAAACATGCAGACGGTCTGAGTGCTTTTGATAGCATTTATTGCATGGTTTTTGATACTGTGAATGGATTAGGGTTTAATATCATGACATCAAAAACCATTTATTGCATGGTTTTTGATACCCTGGATTCCATACCCTCCTATTGCATGGTTTTTTAATACCATAAAGTTGTATGATATCAATTAAACATGATATAGAGCTTTTGGTGACGGAATGTGAGCGGCTTTAATTTTTTGAAAAGTAACGGCTATTTTGTATAATTAGGGTTTGACGGGGTGGCATAGGAGAAGGCGGCTCAACATAGTCATTTAGGTTTGAAGATCAGACTCGATCCGATACCATGTTAGAACATTGTAAACCATGTATAACTTTATTGTTAACCATTATTTATAATGTTAAAACAATAATTCCCAAAACCCAGAAACAAGGCTTGTGTCTAATCATCCACTAATACTAACGTGATACGTTTGCATAACATGAGGGCCTAAAATTGTATATGTGAAACCCGTTAAACTTTAAGGACCATTTACGTAATTAACTCAGAAAAAAATAAAATAAAATAAAATAAAAAACTTTAAAAAAAAAATAGAAAATAGATATTACAAGTAACTGATGCTTGAATGAAATGATTGTTACAAAGGATGACCAAGTAGGAATAGAAGTAAGAGTGACAATCGAGTTAGATTCGTGTTGATGTATTTTAGTTAGCGGGTCGATAAACCCAAGCATGATACATTTATATCGTGATAGGAAACTCAATCCTAAGTTGTGAACTTGTGTAACACATGTCCCTTAACCATAACACGAGCCTGTGAACACATGTAACTCGTATGTCATTTGCGTAAACTGTAGGTTAGCATGTTGGTGAGTTCATGAATTGATCATTTTAAATACTGATAAGATGATTAAAAAAATGACAAGTCCAACGAGTTTAATCTCAAGAAGATCCTATAATCTTAATTTATATATATATATATATATATATATATATATATATATATATATATATATATATTTTGGGTAAAGGGAGTAATCCATATATATATATATCCCAAAATATATATATATATATATATATATATATATATATAAAATACATAAGAAAACACATTTTAATTCAAATTCAAAATCAAACCAAGTTATATTTTCTTATTACTTTTTTTTTTTTTTTTGAACGGCAAATATATATAGAACGCTAGCGAGAAGCTAGAAAAAAGATTACAAGAAAGAAAGATTCGGGTCTTTCAACCAAGATATCCAATTCAACTTGAATTTACATCTACAAGAGCACCAAGCATAAGAATCCGCCACAATGTCGTCAAAAATATCCGCCCTTCTTGGATTTCTACTACCAAAAATCATTTGGTTCCGAAAGTTCCAAATCTTCCACCACATCACATAAAAGATACCCTCTAACACATTTTTCACTTCCTTCCTCAAACGTAAACCCGAAAACCAAAGAAACCACTCATCGTAAGACTGAAAATCTGGAGTAGAAATATTCCACCATCAATTGAGCTTCATTAACAGATCACGAGCCATAGAGCATGAAAAAAGAAGATGTGCCACAGTCTCTACACCCGTAGCACAAATAGGACATATAATAGAATGAATATCAATGCCTACTCGAGATAAGTTAAAACGCATAGGTAACTTATCTTTTTGAACTTTCCAAGCGAACGCTTATTTTGATAGGAATCTCCTTTACCCATCTCGTAGGAGGCAGGTTAGAACTTAACAGAGAATCATCAATAAAATTGCGAACCGACTTAACAGAAAATTCACCATTACCCGATAAAGTCCAAACCCATCTATCTTTCGATTGAACCAACTGAACAAGAACTACATTATTTCCCAATTCTTCGTATTGAGCAGTTTCTATACCTCCCTTGGCACACGGCGAAAAGAAGAATCAACATAATCTAGCCTTAATTTATCAGCAACAGAAATATTCTTACAAGTTTCCAGTGCATACAACCTTGGAAAAGAACTTTTAAAAGTTGAATCTCCAATCCAAACATCTTCCCAAAAAGAAGTGTCTTCACCATTACCCACCCTCTTGGAACAATAAGCCATAAGATCTATACCTTGGTTTTTAAGCACTTCCACTTCCTTAACAATATCGAGCCAAAGAGATTTATGAGAACCTTTACTTGGACGATCCAAAGACCCCCGAGTACCATGAAAAGCTTGAATACATCTCGACCACAAAGAAGAATCTTTAGAGATGAACCTCCAAACCCATTTGAACAAAAGAGCCCGGTTTAGCGCAAAAAAACTAGAAACCCCAAGACCCCTTTCTGCTTGAAACTAGCACTTTATCCCAAGAAATCCAACTCATCTTCCTATCCGATCCTTCTGATCCATGAAAGAAGTTGCATCGAAGAGATTCAATTTTTAACACACCCTTAGGCACTTTAAAAGAGACATCTGATATAACGCAGTAGAACCAAGAACCGATTTAAGAAGGGTCAATCTACCTCAATCGAGAGAGAGTTTTGAGTTTCCATCTGGATAAACGAGACATAATTTTACTAATAACGTCGTTCCATGTTTGAAGTCTCGACATACAATCTCCTACTTTAACTCCCAAGTATGAGAAAGGCGGAGATAAAGTAGAGCATCCAACTATGTTCGCTGCTCTAGACACTTCCTCCGTACCAACTCCTATGCCCATTAACTTGCTTTTGTGCATATTAATCTTGAGACCAGCGAGAAAGAAAAACAATTAGGACGTGAACTATTGTTGAAAGATTAGAATCATTCCAATCCCCCACAAAAACTGCATCGTCGGCATAGAATAAGTGAGATAGCTGCAATGAGTCACCAATAGTAACCCCTGAAAAGAGACCGGCCTGCATAACACGACTAAAAGAGATATGTAAACTCTCCATAACCAATATAAAGAGGAGAGGGGATAAGGGGTCTCCTTGTTTTAGCCCTTTGAAGAATTGAAATTCAGGAGAAGGGCTACCGTTGATGAGAACAGAACCCATAAAAGACTTAAGGCAACCTTTAATCCACATGTAGCGATCTCCAAAGCCAAATTGGTGAAGAATATCATCCAAGTAATCCCACCTAACTGAATCATACGCCTTCTCGAAATCCACCTTAAAAATCATAGCCTTGTACTTCTTGGATTTGCACCATGACATGAGCTCGTTTAAGATGAACGGGCCATCGAGAATTTGGCGATTAGCAATGAAGGCTGATTGAACATCACTAATAAGATCTGAAATCACGTAACACAACCTATTAGCCAATATCTTGGAGATAATTTTATACACACTTCCAATCAACGTAATTGGCCGAAAGTCTTTAATAAGTTTAGCATCATGAATTTTGGGAATAATGGCAATGAATGACGAGTTACAGCCCTCGAAATAACCAGTAGAAGTAAAACATTTGACCGCATCAAAAATGTCTCGGTCAAGCAATTTCCAAAATCGACGAAAGAATTCGAACGTATACCCGTCAGGACCTGGAGATTTATTCTCCCCACAATCCCAAACCGCCTTTTTTACCTCTTCATAAGAAACCTCCCTTTCCAATTCTTCCACTTGATCCTTGGATAGCCTTTTTGGAAACCGAGAAGAAAGCTTAAGACGAAAGTGATGGTTTATGTCAAATCTATTAGCAAAGTCTTGAAAAGAAAGCATGTTTTACATTACCAGGTTCATTAACCCATTGGCCATCCACCAGCACACCTCTCAAAGAAAGTTGAGATCTTTTCTTATTAAGAATACCATGAAAATACTTAGTATTTTCATCACCTTCAATAGACCATCTCACCTTAGCTTTTTGGGCCGCTTCCATTGCTTCAATATCATTGATATCATTTAAAGATTTCATAAGGTACATCCGTTGATTGAGAGACTCAGTATTTACACCTCCTTGATCATGTAATTTGTCAATTTCGGATAACTTTTTTTGAGTTTGAACTTTCTCCATGTTTCTTCTAGTTTTTTCACCTTTTATCCAAGTACGAATACTATGTTTTAGGGATTGCAACTTTTTCTTCAAACGGATAAGGCCATTATTATCATCAATATTCATATTCGTCTATGTTTCCTCCACCATCTTATCAAAGCCATCCATTTTAAACCACGAATGAAATAAACAAAAAGGAATTGCACCGTAATCTGAATATGTTTCTTTCATTAAGATGGGGCGATGATCAGAAAGGTGCCTATCCAAACATAAAGCTAAAAGATGTGGAAATAACGTCAATAGCCCTTCAGAAATTAAGAATCTATCTAACTTACTCATTTTCGTAGCCGTTTTATGAGCCCACGTAAATGAGTATCCTCCTAAAGGAAGATCCACCAATCCTGCCGACAAAATAAAGTTGTTAAAAATAGAGGCATCATGAGCGTTAAATATGGAACCAAATCTCTCTTCTTCGGAACGAACTTCGTTGAAATCGCCCATTATTATACACTCTCCACTCCAGTTGCCTTTCACATGACATAAATAGTCCCAAAGCATCCTTTTTCCTACTAAATCTTGCGGCGCATAGACAGATATAATAAGAATCTTAGTACCAGTAGGTACCCAACGGCCCATAATTAACAAGAACGAATCCGAGACAGTGACATTTTCTTTTACAAAAATGGAAGGCTCCCATATGCAAATAATACCACCAGAATTCCCAACCGATGAGCTTATAGCATAATCAAAAGTAAAATTGCCCCACAACTCCTTTAAAGTAAATAAATCAATACACTCCATCTTGGTTTCTTGCAAGGACAAGAAATTAACACTATTCTTAGAACATAACTCCCTGACCCACCTTTTCTTGGACTTGTGTCCAAGACCTTGTATGTTTAAAGAGAGCATGTTCATTTAACAACATTACTCTCTCCTTGAGCACCAATGATAGCTTCAATATTCTCAATACAACCATCCATTTTGTATCCCATCGCTTGCCCAACCCTTACTATTTCATCCATTAAGTTTAGTATAGATCCTCCTTGTGTGTTCCTCTCTTTTTGAGCTAGTTTCTCCCCCTGGAAAGCTTCTCCTTCTTTGATAACTTCTGATGTTGATTCATTTACTTCATGCCTTTCATATGGGTTATTGTGTGGCGAGCCCATACCCTCATTCAAAGGTGTAAAGCCAGGGGGATATTGCGGCGTTTCCTCCACAGAATGATTTTCATCTCCCTTATTCATGTTTTTTTCAAGTAAATCATAAATCTTAAACGGATCTTCAGAATGCACATTGCTATTCCCCATCTTCTCGTTAATTTGTTGTGATACTTGTATATGCTTATCTCCTTGCATACAACTAGACTATGAGACCCTTTCAACGTCGCTATCATTCGCCTCTGAATTACCTTTTTCATTTTCCCCAATTATCCCTTCCAATCCAACGCTCACTGATTCCTCGTCCGATGAACCATAATCCGTTTTCTCTTCCTGAAAAATTGGAGTCCAGCCCTTCACTTCTTTTGCACGAACCCAATATACTTTACCTTGAACAATCACTTTAAACGTTTCAAGGATAATTGATGTTTCTTTCGTCTTAACACACAACTGCTTATGATACAAATTTGAGTCCACAAGATCTTTCATATCCATAACATCTCCCCATTTCGACCCTATCTTCTTAAAAGTATTTGTTGCCCGAGCATGTAACGGAAGCCCTTCAATATCCACCCAAACAATTCTTTCGTCACTGAAGAACTTTGGGTTAGCGTGATTTAATGTCTCAAACCACGATCCCACCCCTACATGCTTTTGAAATTTCTGCTTTGCATCATTAGAAGTAAACTCCATAAGCACCCACATACCTCCTAAATATGATATTTTCAGATTATAAAATCCCTCCTTCGCTAAAAGGAAGTATAAGTTCGATATGGATCCAAATTCTTTAACCTTGCCCATCAAAGAGAACTTACGATCATTTTCAATGATGCATGAATCATCAAGGACAAGTGCTGGTGTCGTGTTTTCTAGTGATTCAGAATTACTCTTACCCGTTTTAAGAATGGATGCATATGTTCCCATTTTGTTACCCGTATTCATCCCTTTAGGTTGATAATCATAGGTTTTAGATGACCTCTGGAACCGAGCGATATTTGCGTGCAAACGGAGTCGTCCAACCCACACGGTACATAAATTCTCCACCAATCTATCAACATGATCAACCTTAATATATCGAACAAATGCAAATGGTTTACCTGCTTTTGATTTTCGGTTGGGGATGTAGACATCAATCACTTTTCCATATTCATCACAGACCCTCCATAAGTCACGAAACGTGAAGTGTTCCGGAAAATTCGTAACGAAAATCGTTTTTGAAATCTGTTGCGCTTGATCTTCCTTGGACTGCCGGGTATACCACCTCTGATCTCCCATGATAACCGGTGATTTTGTTGGAATTGAATTGGGGGAAATGATGGATTGGTGATTTTGGATGTGGGTTTAGAAGGAATTGAAATTTAATGGATTGGAAGAGGGTTAATTTTGGGTTTTGGTGTTCATGGCGTGGTGGTGTTCATTCTAAGTGTTCTATATTTTCTTATTACTTAGAGACTTATATACTTAAAAACGTTTACGGGTTAACCTGTTACTCATTAATTGAATGGGTTATATGAGTTGTTCTGTTTTTGACCCAACTTGTTTATCCTCAACACGTATTTGTCTATCTACATGTCAATTTCGTGTTTTTTATCGTGTCATGTATCGCCTCCCCTAACACAAGTAATGCAAACAACGGAGAAAATAATTTGATATTGTAGTTTATATTCACATGCAGGGACGGACTTATGTAGAAAGTGTGGAGGTCGGCCACGGAAATTAGCTAGAAAAAGTTAAGATTTTGTGTATTTTTTTTTTTTTTTTTTTTTTAAATTTTAAATTTGACTTTTTGAAGAATTTTTCTAACTTGTGTCTTAAGGGATTGTTAAGCATAACAAAAGTACACAAAAAGTACATAGGACTCACATAAAAATACACTTGTCTGTACTTTTATGTGAATTACTGTGTACTTTTCGTTGCGGGCCCCAATAAGCTTGTCTATAGTATCTTAACTTGTGCCTAGACAAGTTAGAAAAACCCTTTTTTGAAAATGTCCCTCACCAAAAACTCAAATTGACCTCAACCCACATACTAAAATCCAACATTTAACATATTAAATCCTTGTAAATCCTTCATCTCTAACTAAAAATATTCGATTTATCATTACGATCCTAGTTTTTCTTCCGCATTTTATGGCTATAGTAAAAAAAAAAATTGCCCCCATTTTATTTCTTATGTTTTTGGGTCCGTCACTGTTCACATGTATGTTTCTTGTATTTTAACCGGTGGTCGATATGCACCGTTGTAACAAAACTTTGTTTTTCTTTTCTTTTTTTTTACCTAGCAAAACTTTGTTCATATGATGATATGAAGAACTAAAATAAAATAATTATTATTATATTTATAATTAACAGTAGAAAAGTAGAAAATGAAAAACGTCATAACCCGCATAGTATTTTTGTGAAATTGTACGGGAAGAAAGCTGGGCGAAAAGACCTCTAACTGCACACTTACTTCACTTTTTCATATGTGTAGTACCGTAACTATTTGTGTTACTTTTTCACCTTTTTCATTCTCCCATGTTCTAATATTCCCTACAGTATATCTCTTCTTTTAAATGCGAGTTAATTGCATTTTTGATCCTTGTGGTTTGGTCAAATTGCAGGTTTGGTTCTCAAACTTTTGAAAATGCAACGATAGTATTTATTTTTAAGTTTTGGTTGCATTTTTTGACCTTATTAGTGTGAAATGACCAAATTAACCATGTTTTTTTCTGAAGAAAACAAAGGGTATTTTAGTCATTTTAGTTTATCCAGGGACCAAAAATGCAATTCAAACTTCAAAATGAGACTATCGGTGCACTTTCAAAGATTTAAAGACCAAACCTGCAATTTTCCAAACCACAAAGACCAAAAATGCAATTAACTCTTTAAATGTGAATAGTTGGATGTGAAGAGTTGGATGTAGCATGTGCATCACGGGTATTGCTATTGGTACGTACTATTTTCACTCCGGGTAGGACAAACCCTCCCTAGTAGTAGGTTAAAGGCGGTACACATGTTTTTTTTATCTTAGTTTTATGTTTGGGGTTTTATCCATGTTTACTAAAAATATATATTTTGTCCTTTTCACGTTTTATTTTTTGTGTTGTATTAAAGAAAACGTAGTTAAAAAATTATAGAGATTTTTAATAGGCTCATATTTGAATGTTGCAAAGTGATAAAATTTCACTTTATCGTTCATTCGGTTTCGGTTATCATCATCGCCTTATCTCAAAAGTATTTTTCATAAATGTATGTAGCAAATGAAGTCACGGGTGTGTTTGTGTGAAACACGTTTGTATCCCTTATGTTGAGAATGAGTCATTTGCAGGCTTTGTGTCCAATAAGCAATAGTGAAGATTCCCTTTCAATGTTATAACACATTTCAGAATCACATTTCACAACCACATTTCAGATCCACAATCACATTGCCAGAAACACTACAACACTTGCATTCAACCAAAAAAACAAGTGCTAGCATATCAAAAGTGTTTAGGTTTATACTAAATAAGTTGGAAAGGAATGTGCGGGTATTACGGGTTACTCCCTCCGTCTCAAAAAGAATATTCCCCTAATATATTCATTAGTTTTTAATAAAAATGGGAAGTGGACAATCTTTTTGAGACATCCTAAAATGAAAATATGGACAATTATATTGAGACGGAAGGAGTATAAAAGTTCTGATGAATAACTCACCATTTTACACGACTCAAGTATAATTTTATGCTATTACTTCAACAATGAGAACGTTTATTAAAAAAAAAAATCGAGATTATTAATAGGCTAAGATTATTATTGTTTTATCATTTTGGCTGCAAATTTGAAGGTTGCAAAGTGGAAAAAACTCACTTTGACGTCCATTCGGTTATGCCACGCCAAATCATTTTTGTTGCAAATTTGATGGTTGCAAAGTGGAAAAAACTCACTTTGCCGTCCATTCGGTTATGCCATGCCAAATCAATCAACAAAAGTTTTTTTTTTCTTTTCATTTTTTTATCATCATCGCCGTATCTCGGTTTTTTTAAACCATTAAAAAAACCAAGTTTAGAAAACAACAACTTATTTTATAATAAGCAGTTTCAGATAACCAACTACTTATAATAAGCAGTTTTTTTTCAACACCATCAAAAACTGCTTAAAACAAAGCAGCTTTCAAGAACCAACTGCTTAAAACAAAAGCAAGTTTCAAGAACCGACTGCATTTTTATAACTGCATTTTTCAAGATCAAAAACTGTTAGGAATTATTTAAAAATAATGTAATAGTATAGAGCATTTCCTACTGATAGGTTCCTGCTGATAGTTACAGTTGTTTCTGCTGATAGTATTATTCCTGCTGTTAGTTCTTTGTTTCTGCGGATAGTAGTATCCGTATAATTAGTATTTAGTTAGGATATGCATGAGTTATATTAGGAAGAGATAATGCATATCTTTTACACGTTTTGTAAAGAGCTGTATTAGGGTTTCTTATAGTATAAAAGAAACGTGCGGCTATGAGTTTTGTACGTGCTTGAAAACATTCTTAGTGAATTAATATAGATCCATAGAGGATCAAAGTATTTAGTTGTTATTGTCTTCTTTAACTCTTGTGTTCATATTCCGCATGAGCATAAGTTTATTAGAGATTCTCCATAGTTTACTTGTGATTACATAGGTATTCTATTTGTTTCTTAAAGGCTCAACATATCTATCTAGGATTGATCCAACAAGTGGTATCAGAGCCTGGTGAGAATCTCTCTCAAAGAAGATCACTTTTCTCTCTTAAAACCCTAAAACTCTCTAGCAATGTCGGATGGACGAGAGATGATTTGGAAAACCCTGAGAGCAGCACTCAAACTCAATCAATTCAACAGGTTGTTACCACCACCATGTCAAACCAAAATGCTAAGTTTCCCTATCTCAAGAAGGACGAATATGATACCTGGGCAATGAAGATGGAAAATTGGATCACCAATAGTGATTACCATCTCTGGAATGTTTTCCTGAAAGGTAATAGTAAGAAGAAAACATGAAGAGATACTCTAGGGAATGTGATCATTCTTCCTCCAACTTCTGCTGATAAACATATTGCAGTACAGAGGGAAACCATGGCAAGGGCAATCTTGCTCCAGGCACTTCCAGATGACCATATGGGTGATTTTCATCACCTTGATGATGCAAAGGAATCTTGCGGGCCATCAAGGCAAGGTTTGGAGGTAATGACGAATCCAAGAATATGAGGAAGACAATGTTGAAGTAGGAGCTCCAGGAGTTTAAGATTTCTGAAGATGAAGGCATACACAAGGGGTATGATAGGTTTTAGAAGATCTTGAGCCAACTTAATCAGATGCAGTCAAAACCAGACAATGAAGACTGCAACACCAAGTTCCTAAGGGCTCTACCTTCTTCCTAGAGGCAGGTTTGCATCACTCTCAAGGCAAAGGGTGGCCTTGAGTACTTAAGCTTTGATGACTTGTATAACAAGCTCAGGACTCTTGAAATTGATATCAATGGTCACTCAAGCTATTCTCTCACTCCAATTAATTCAGCATTTGTTAGTACTACTAATGCTAACACCAAGATGTCATATGTTGATAGCCCCACCTCATCATCAGCATCAACCACGTTCATCTCTTCTGGACCCAGAAATCACTCAAAGTCTAGTAATGTGATGGAAGATGTACTTTATTCGTTTGTTGCTGATAATGAACCTCAACAGCAGCTAGCCTATGAGGATTTTGATCAGGTGGATAAGAGGGACTTGGAGGAGTTGGACATAAAGTGGCAGATGGCCATGCGTTCTGTAAAAGTCAACAGGTTTGAGAAGAAGTCTGGAAGAAAGATAAATTTCCAGGAAAGGGATGCAGCCAAGTTTGACAAGAAGAAGGTCAGGTGTTATGAATGCAATCAACTGGGTCACTTTGCCAGGGAATGCAAAGAAAAGAAGGCAGGCGACAAGAGGAGATACTCTGCATTCAAGATAAAAGAACATGAAGAACCTAAAGCCCTGGTGTATGTGGATTCAATGATTGATTGGACTACACATGAGACTGAAGATAAAGAAGGTGGAGCTCCACATCAGATTGGAATGCTTGCTGAGACTTGAGATGCTGCTGAGGAATTTGGCCTAATGGGTATCTCATCTCAGGTAAATACTTGTATATTTGGTTGTAATGATAAATATGATGCCCTTAAAAGTGAATTTGATGACATTGAAGGCCAATATAAAGAATACTATATTCAGGTACAAGCCTATAAAAATACTGTTAAAACTTTGAAAAAACAAAAGGTTTGGTACCAACAAAATCAATTGGCTTATGAAGAGAAAATTAGGGTGCTAAAAAGAGAGTTGGAAAATACTACTAACTTGTTAAAATTTACTGAGAATGAAAATATTAAGGTAAATTTAGAAAAAGAGGATCTAAAGGCTAAGTTAGATAATGAGGTGGCTAGACATAAACAGTGGCAGGAACAATCTAAACATCTAAACAAGTTGGTAGATAGTTCTCAGTCTATAAGGGCTAGGAGAGCATTGGGGTATGAAAAGTATATGGGGCCAGATGAATTTTATGACCCTCTTTACCCAACTGTGTTTGACCCTACCCCCGAGGAAGAAAATTTTCAAAAACCTGTTAAGTATATTAAAGAAGGAGAAATGCATTCAGTTTCTCCACCAATAACAGGAATTTTTAAGCCAACCTCCACACACATAGACTTTGATGAATCACATCTGACTTATGTCAAAAAGTCCAATGACTTACCTAACACTGGCAATGAATCTAATGGCTTTGTCTATTGTTCTTTCAGTGATAGGACCTCAGAGACCAGCTCCAGTGACTTTGCGGTTGTGATTCAAGTGACAAGTCACTCACCCAAGACCGTTGACCTTGCCCCAAGAGTTTCTGCTGATGACTCTACTTCAAAAACGGCTTCTTTTAATTCTGTTAAAAACAATTCAGTTTTTGGTTGTGGTTTTAATAAGTTTGTTTGTAATAAGACATCTCATGTTATGAACAAATCATTTAAGAAGAAATCCTTTTTTTTGTGGTAGTACATTTCATCTTATTAAAGATTGTGATTATTATGAGAAAAGAATGGGTGTGTGTACTGACCAACAGAAGCATAGACTAATATGGAATGATGTGAATAATATTCCTCCATTTGTTCCTACTGGAAAACATGTGAGGACTGGCAGACCCAATCCTACTGGTAGACAAGTTCCTGCTGGTAAGCCAGTTCCTACTGGTAACCCACTTGAGGGAATGGACATCTTATGGTGATCATTTTATCACATTCACTTGAAGGAATGTATATCTTTATGTTGCAACTTGAGGTTGCCAACCAGTTTCTTTTAACATGACAATATGGAGCAAATTTAGTAAATACGTTTATCGTGTTTGTTCAAACATGCCCATTTCTTTTATATCAAAGCATCGTTCTCGATATAGTATATTTGAGGCATTAACCATCTCATCGCAATTTTTCTTTTCATTATGCAGATGTACTATTTAATATTGCGAAAAATGTGCTCGCATTTGCAAGAATCTCTTGCTTATGATAGTCAAATATTTCTTTTATATTTTGACATACATTTAACGGATCTTTCACCGTTATATATTTTCTTTTTAATTCAGATCTAACATTGAAATTGTGAGACCGAACTCGCTTATGTTTTTTTTAATGCAGCGTGAGGTGCATACAATCATAGCGAGATTTTTGGGAATATTACTTTTTTTTTTTTTGTGGTAATGTATCCCTGAGATCTTACAATAATTTAGCGAATCTTTCATCGTTAAGTATTCCCTTTTAAGGTCCTCACGAAGAAGACGAGGTTCTCCTAAAAAAATTTCTGTTAAAATAGATCTTAACATCAAAATTCCACACAAATATTAGGAACAAAAAAAATATGATGTTTGTGAACTTCAATTCGTACAAGTGAACAAAAAAAATATAAGGTATCCTTAACAAAGAAATACCATGCATGTCAGCATCACAATTCTTTTTCGTTAAGTATCATGCGTGAATCCGACCGACTGTGATGTTGATTATATGAAAAAAATTGATGAAGTATTGACATGAAGTTAAAGACTGTGTTAGGTTTGTAAATAGAAAGAACAAAAACTAAAATAAAAAGATAGACACAAAATAAAATTGATAACAATAGAACTTGAGGTTGTATATATACATGTTTTGTTTTTTAAACATAACACCAAGTTATGTTATTGATGAATCATGGTTTTTTTTTTTTATTTATTTTTTTTAACATAATAAGATTATGTTATTTGATTCACTTGATTGAATAATGTTCTAGCTTCTTTCTTTAACATAATGAGATTATGTTATTCGATTCTCTTGAAAAAATCATCATAGAACATTCTAATCATGACTTGAGGTTATGTATTTGATAGAATCATGATAGAACCTGAGGTTTTTTAATTGAATATCAAAACACAAAGTTATGTTATTTTGACTCTTTCATGAGAATCATGATTCAACATTAAAAAGAATAACTTGAGGTTACTGCATTTTAATTATGTTCATTAAAGTAGAACTTGAGATTCATACTCTTCTTTTTTTTCTTCTAAACATAACGTGAAGTTATGTTATTGATTCTATTAATTGAATCAGGTTCTAATTTTGTTTTTCATTCATAACATGAGGTTATGGTATTCTTTTTTAATCCACTAAAGGAGATCATAATATCTTCTTGATAAAAATATAAACAATCATCACCATTAATGATGATATCAATGGGTACGGTACCTTGAGTACAAATAAATACGAGATCGAAGTAAAGAATCATTCGCAACATGTGTTCCAACATAATCGATGTAATACTTAAGGGGTTGTTTGATAAAGCTGTATTGTTTAGCGCTGAGTGAATTAAAGATCTTTGAATAATTCAAAGATGCTGAGTGAAAATGTTTCTGAATAAAAATAATTGTTTGATAAATATTGAGTGTGCCTTCTGAATAAAAGAAAATGACCATTTTAACCTCTTGTATGATTAGATGTTAATCAAAATACGTTGATTTATAAATAATGATCACTTATAAAACTTGTAGTATACAAAACGGATATGAACAAAGAAGTTAAACATAAATAAAAATAAGTTTATCATACTCATATTTTAACAACTAAATAGATTCGTAGTATATTACCATATGCTATATTAACCAAATACATTGCCCAATCAAAGGACATTTTATTTAGTATATAGAGATAAAGTGTGTTAACAATATGGTTCTTTTATAAGTTGAATAACCAACAGTAGATATCCACGTGGAAAAGTTACATTAGATGTTTAAGGTATTTTGGTAAATATCAGCCCACTGAATCGTTTAGTGTACTTTACCATGCAAAATCGGTCAGCGCATGTTTGTCATTATAATTATAATTATAAATTTTTTTAATTGGTGTGTGAAACGACGCCGTATGGTAGGTCCAGACCCGAACGCACGTGAGAGGATCCACAGTACATATTACATTTTTTTGTCGTTTCAAGTGTTTTGAAAAGGCTTTGTTTGTCGTTTCGGGTCAAACAAATACCCGCCTGACATCATCACCGCCTCATATTTTGATCACCACCGCCCTACATTTTTTTGCCCCCAAAAAAATATAAAAACCGGAAACCTAAGAAGCTTCATGAACACTGCATTTACCTCACCTCAACTACAAGTCGCATAAGTGTAAGGTATGCCTCTTGGATTTATCGATCACCAAATATCGCTTTTGTCTTAATTGCATGAATCACTATAACCGTAGATTTGTAAAACATTGAATATGTTATTTGATAAATTAACTGCGATGTAATGATATCTTGTATTTAGGTACACAAAGTGATTGCAAAAATGTATAAAAAATAACATAACATGATCTTGCACCTTATACATTTTATGGTTTGCGATTTAGTTAGACAATATATAAAAGGCTTTTGCAAATGGTATATTAGGAAGAACATGTCTTGATAACTTAGAGATTCCATTGTTTCTTATTTAATTAGATATGCAAGTATCTGCAACCCTTGCCTTTATACTTTATTTGTGCATGTTTTTCTGTTTACAAATGGGACTAACTAAAACCTTTATTTATATACATTGTATGCCTAAATGTATAGCCATCTGTTGTATTCTAAATAAAATGAAAGCTAAAAGAGGGTCATCGCCTAACAAGAAAGCTAAAGAGAGTCATCGCCCTAACACAAGATAACACAAAATTTAATCAAATCTCTTATGTGGATGCATATAATGTCAATGCCGTTAGCGATAATATAGAGGCTTCAGTGTTATGCTTTTCGATATTAGCAAAATAAATGTTCGCATGACAACTATAAGCAAAAAATGCAGAAAGTAAAAAAGAAGCTACTCAACATTTTAATAATTTAGTTACTGAAACTTTTACTACAAACAACATATTAAATGACATTGCTCTTGAGAGTTCTGCGCACAAAGAAGAGAATCCCAACTTCAGACACCCTTATATCTCTGACCATAACCATGGCCAGTTTCCAACCCCTGCACCATACACATTAAACAAACGACACCAACTTGAACAAATAAACAACCCTTATGAACCGAAGAAAAGGAAAGGAGTTTTTAAGACCTTTTAAGCCAAATGAAAAGAAAACTTCTATCTATTTCACAACATCTGCAAAGCAAAGGTACCACCAACAAATGTCACAAAGTGCCAAAGCAAAGGCAACAGCGAAGCAGATCGTAAGTAGCCACATATGAATATCTCTCTACTTTAACAAATAAAATTTACAGTTTAAATATAACTAACCAACTTGGTTTCGTATCTATTCTTTGCGAGAAAATTGGGTTCCCCATGTAACCAAATAGAATACAACATACCGTCGGATTCCTTACATCCTCCAATAACTGTTGAGAAACCTGATAGCATCTACCAACGTGACAATATCGAAAGCAAACGCTACTACACGCATATGCCATACAACAATAACAACCCTTATGGAGTAAGGAAAAGGAAAGGAGTTTTTTTAAGACCTGTTAAGCCAAATGAAAAGAAATCTTCTATCTACTTTACAACATCGCAAAACGCAAAGGTATCGGCAACAAATGCGTGAGTGTCAAAGTAGCAATAGGAAACAAACACGTGAGTAGTCACATGGCTATATCTTTCTACTTTGTGATACAATTTATGCTTTAAACATAACTAACCAAATTGCTTTTAAATGTATTCTTTGCAGAAAATTTTAGTTCCCTATGTACGTAAATAGATTGCGCCATACCGTCAGGTTCTTTACATTCTGCAATAACCATTGACGAACCTTATAGCGTTAACGAAGTCGCCAATAACGAAAGCAACGCCTACTACACGTGTATGCCATCTAACAATAACACGAAATGTCAGCAACAACAAAGTAAGTGCCTTACTTATGATTCTTATCCATCATCTTTACTTACACATCTTTTTTAACAATGTAACGGATAACTAACCACTTTACTTTCTAAATGTATTCTTTGCAGAAAAATCAGGTTCCCCCCGTGCCCAAATAGATTGCAACATACCGCCAGGTTCTTTACATTCTGCAATAACCATTGATGAACCTTATAGCATTAACGAAGTTGCCAATAACGAAAGCAAAGAATACTACACACATATGTCATACAACAACAGTATGATGTGCCAGCAACAAGAAAGTAAGTGCCTTACCTGTGGTTGTTAAAACATTTACTATCGACTTACGGTTTAACCATTACTAACCAATTTGCTTTATAAATATATTCTTTGCAGAAAATTCAGGTTCCCCACGTCTCCAAATAGATTCCTACATACCGCCAGATTCTTTACATCCTCCAATGAACATTGATGAATCATGCAATAATGAGATGATGTATCAGCAACAAAAAAGTAAGTGCCTTACCCATGATTGTCAAAACTTATTGAATATTGTTATATTGCTACTCATTACTGCTACAAGTGCACACATTTGAGAATTGGT
Source organism: Chrysanthemum makinoi (assembly GCA_910596185.1). NCBI lineage: Eukaryota > Viridiplantae > Streptophyta > Magnoliopsida > Asterales > Asteraceae > Chrysanthemum > Chrysanthemum makinoi. Next base: position 547,912 of record OU343225.1, on the reverse strand, counting down.
ATTTTAATATCTGTAATTTGTAGACATACACAGTTGACTATTACTTAGCGATAGTGCAGATAAACTGGCTTAATGTAATGTGTACAGATACATGGAATGCAAACGTCTGTTACATAACCTTCCTGTTTTAAATGGTATCTTTAACAGATAACCTTCTAATGTATACGTAAACATTTTTCTAACTCATGCTACAGTACGATAAAACCAACAACAGGAGACAACGATTATCTTCTCATGTCTCTAACGACACATACCAAAGCTCTAAAGGTAGCGATGCGGCTAATATAAAAAGAAAAAAATTTAAACTACTTACACAATTTTCCCTTATCCTTAACTGTTACAATTTTATTACAATGTACCGACTTCTACCAACACAGGTGAAACAAGCATATTAATAGGTAAAAGAAAAACCGACATTCAACACGCGAAACATAAACGAGAGGTTTGCATCATTTTTTAAGCTTATATATTCGAACAAAGTCTTCCATTTATTTCAATGATTTCTTAGTTGAATTTTAAACGTGTAGGACCACCTTTGGAATATGCACAGTTTGGAAAATGTGACCAGATTTGTGAGCACTGTAATGCCAGATTTTGGTATGAGGAAAGATTAGCAAACACGTACAAACATACGGTACCTCAATACCATAAATGCTGCTTAGCTGGGTCCGTAGTCGTAAAACAACAGCAAATATATCCTGAATACATCAAACAGTTATACAAAGATCGGCACTTTATGGAAAACATAAGAGCATACAACCAGATGTTCAGCATGACTTCTTATGGAGCCCAGGTTGATGACTCAATTAACAAGGGAACTGGACCTTATGTATTCCGCATTTCAGGTCAAATATACCACAATATTGGGTCACTTTGTCCACAAGAAAAGGAACGGCCATGTTTTCTGCAATTATACATATACGATCTGAGACAATGAAGTTGACAACCGTATGTTTCACTTTGGAGGTGAAGGAAAAGCGGACTCGAAGGGACATTGTAGAAGGGTTAATCAAGTTACTAGATGACCATAACGCATTAGTGCAATTGTTTACAAGACAAAGAGATAAACTATTAGATACAACAATACCAGAATTCAAAGTAAAGTTGTATAGTGTAGTAGGAACCCGTCGGTATGAACTGCCTACGGCAGAAGCAGTTGGTGCAATAGTGTACAACAAAGCCAAGAAGCACTTGGTGACTTTGATATTATTATTCAAGAACACTCGAACAAAGGCACAAAGGGTGAACAAGCTACATCCGTGTTATATGTCTCTTCAATTTCCGTTGATATTCGTCTATGGTGAACAAGGTTACGAAAAGGATATGCCGCTTAAAGCTTCAGATGGCGCTCTAAACAAAGAAAATGTCCATGAAAATGTATTACGCGTACGGATACATGATCGTGTAAACCACTTCACCTACTCCCAAGGCGGGGCGACTCTTCCAACAATATATTGTCACGGCCTATTGTGCAATTGAATAGAGCCGGCTTGACTGTATCCGTGAAAAGCAAAATGACTTTAGAAATGAATATCTTCGGGGCTCTATGACGCAATTATGAGAGGAGACCGTGATGGCCACGATGTTGGCTCAAGAATTATACTACCGGCATCTTTCACGCGTCCGCGCTACATGTATAGCCACTACCTAGATGCATTGGCGATGTCACATGCATACATGGCAACCCAGCATTCTTTGTCACATTCACGTGCAACATAAAATGGCCTGAAATTACAGAATATATGGAAGATTTCCCGGAACTAACTGGTGCAGATAGAGCTGACATTGTAGTGCGCGTGTTTGAAGAAAAAGTACAAGATTTCATAAAGTTTCTAAGAAGTTCAAAAACCTTAGGCAAAATCACAGCAGGTATTCCATAAAATTCTTTCATTGTATATGCAAATTTCTTATGCCTAAAAAAAAAAAAAAATAAAAAAAAAAAAAATAAAAGATACTCTTATTTTTTTATTCAAACTAGAACAAAATCAAATTTCTGACATTGTTCATAATCTTTATGCAACAGTTTTATATACAATCGAGTTTCAAAAACGGGGTCTTCCGACGCCATACATTACTTTGGATATTAGAAGAAACAAAAATACAGCTAATGACGAAGATGTAGCAGATACATTTCCGCCGAATTACCGGAACAAACTCAAGATCCGGAAGGTTCTGAGTAATTTCGAGTTTATGATCCATGGCCCATGTGGAGAAGCAAACAAGGACGCTCCATGTATGCAAGGCGTTGGCGGTTGTAGCAGAATTTCCCAAAAAATATTGTGACAAGACATATATAGACAGAGATGGATATGTACATTATAGAAGGCGTGACACAGGCACAACAACAAAGAAAAACAACGTTTACCTTGATAATGCGTACGTCGTTCCATACAATAGATTGCTATGTATGAGGTATTACGCACACATCAATGTTGAATATTGTGGATGTTCCATCTTTGATTAAATATCTTTTCAAGTATATCTCAAAGGCACGCACCGCGGCGTCGCTAACATAACGAAAGCTTCACGAACCTTCATCTTCTAACACACGCGAACAACGTATACGAGTTGATGAAATCAAGAACTTTCAAGAATCAAGATTCATCGGACCACATGAAGCAAGTTGGAGGATATTCGGTTTCGACATACACAGTAGAGACCCAGCAGTTCAGATACTTGCGGTACATCTAGAAAACAAACAACGTGTTACGTTCAGAGCCAACGATAGCTTAAATTCGATAATTTCCAACCCTTGCAATAAGAAGACGACACTGACTGAATGGTGAAACTATAATGCAAAGTGGGAAGACGGAAGACACCTTACATATCTAGACTTCCCAAAAGAATTTGCATGGTATAGTGGTATTAAGTATTGGCAAAGGCGCGAAACATGAATAAAGCGACAATTGGAAGACTAACGTACATCCACCCAAGTGTAGGAGACTTATTTTATGAAAGGATGCTCTTATGTCACCAAAAAGGTTGCAAATCCTTTGAAGACATACGAAAAGTCGACAACGAATATACCCAACGATAGAGCGGCATGTGAAGCTATGGGTTTGCTCGGTGACGATAACGAATGGAAGATAGCGTTACAAGAAGCTTCATTCCATGCATCTGCTTCACAACTAAGGGCTTTATTCGTGCATTCTCATTTTTGTGATGTTTCTAATCCAAAAGACTTATGGCAAACCTTTTGGAAACAGATGTCCGATGGCGTTCGAGCATACTTTCAAAAATGCTTGGGATTCTGTCATTCAAAGAAATGATCACACCTAGAAGCCTGCTTTCATGCGAAGTAGAAGGAATCCTAAACACCTACTCAAAATCGTTACGGAATTTGGTCTTACTTTACCGCCCAACACCGCTTAAGGCCTTAAAAAATCGGCTCCTAATGGAAGAAAGAAACTACGATCGTGAGATGCTACAGAGGGAAACATAGTTGCTGATACCAAAGTTAAACACCCAACAAAGGATAATTTTTGATTTGATAATGGGTGCGAATGAAGACGCAACAACTTATCTTTGTATCGACCATGGAGGCACAGGAAAGACATTCACGTGGGAAACTATAATATGCACAACACGTTCACAAGCCAAGATAGTATTAGCCGTAGCATCATCGGTATTGCGTCACTACTTTTGCCGGCGAGGCGACTTGCACTCAAGATTCAAGATACCTTTAGATGTAACTGACGAATCAGTGGGTAGCATAAAAAAGGGAAGTCATTTAGCAATTTTACTGAAGGAAGTAGATCTAATAATATGGGACGAAGCCCCAATGAATGATCGAAAGTGCTTTGAAACATTAGATCGTAGCCTTAGGGATATTCTTGATGCGCCAAACTGTTTGTTCGGGGGGAAAACTGTCATATTGGGTGGTGACTTTAGACAAACCCTTCCAGTTAAGAAAAAGGCATCGAAAAACGAAATTATTTCATCTTCAATCACACAATCATATCTGTGGAAACACTTCAAGGTATTTAAGCTTCATGAAAACATGCGACTACTAAAAGAAGGACTGCCTGAAGAACAAAGAGACAATATAGACAAGTTTTCAAAATGGCTACTCACCATCGGAGACGGCGACATAGGTACACCAGATGAAGAAGACAGCAAAGATAGTGCATGGGTACATATTCCAGATAGATTTTGTATACCGGAATCTGACAACTCAAGATCAGAATTGATAGACTTCATATATGACAACCAAACATTGCAAAATCCAACAGCTAAAGCCTTACAAGAAAGAGCAATTGTGTGTCCTAAAAATGAGACGCATCCGATAAATGCACAAGTGTTAGAAATGGTTGAAGGTGAAGTTAAAACTTATCTCGTCTCGATGAAGCATTACCCAAAAGCAACGACGGTGGCCAAACAGAGCTTCTATCCTCGAGTATTTAAGCAGTCTTTCGAGGAGGTTTCCTCCACATAACTTGCAACTAAAAGTTGGAACACCGGTTATGCTTTTGCGTAACTTAAATCTATCGAGGATTATGCAGCGAACAAGACTGATAGTCACCCAATTGTTGAATAAAGTCATCGAGGCAAAAATTATAACAGGCACGCGTATCTCAGAAAAAGTCTTTATCCCATGGATTCTGTTAATTAATAAAGATGAACAGCTCCCTTTCATCTTCAAAAGAAAGCAATTTCCTTTAAGAGTATGTTACGCCATGACCATCAACAAAAGCCAAGGGCAGTCACTCAACAAGATAGGAGTTTACCTTCCAACCGCCAGCCATGGTCAACTATACGTTGCTCTCTCGCGTGCAACAACTGCTGAAGGGTTAAAGATACTCATCCACCAACAACCAAACCAAAATCCCAATTATACAAAAAATATTGTGTATAAAGATTTTTTTGTCACAGATCTTACCAAACCAGGTTTATCAATCACTTATTCTAATCACTTATTATATAAGAATAGAAAATAAAGAGTTTATATTGTGTTTACCACTAGGCCTTTATTCATATCCAATATGCTTAATGCCGTAGATATCTAATCAAATTTTTATTCGTTATTTTTGTTACAACTGCCGTTCCACATAGATGTTACCTTCCCATTACCATAAAGCTTTAGTCAATCATATGCACTAATACTGTTTCCATTTTTTTTCTAAGCGAGAAAGCGACAATCTAATTTTGTACAATATGGAAGGATCAAGTCACCATCCTGCACTACAAGACAAAGGGAAAATGATTATGCCTCCACCAGAACCCGGTTAATATACCAGACATAAAACCTACAGACTCAAACAAAGTGATTGAAGTCAAAGTTTATCGAAAATGGATTGCGAGGAACCCTAAAAAAACTGATCCTCAGAGTCATTTGCATACTTCTTGATAAACAGGTATGTAACAAAACATTTTTACTAACCAAATTTCACAATTTTATACAAAAACATTCACAAATGACTTAAGAAAAACAAAATTACCAACTAGGGTAATGCTATACAAGCAAACATGGCTGCCAAAGACATTCAGTATTTCGAAAGAAAGGTGCAAGAAAATATGGCGTCTGAATTGCAAGCTTCAAATGCAAGAGCCAAAGCAAGGTCATGGCAACGCGCCACCACAAAACATCTCTCATCTTTGGACATGCAACTACTTTTGATGTAATTCCAGTTGATGACTTCCCACAATATTATTTTGAATTTGCAGCACATAATGAGCTTCCAAAAGAGCTCATGTCAAACACGACAATACTACTACAGCATGTACACTTACACATTCCTTTTGTCATTACAATCCACTTTTGCAATCAATAACAATGCTTACATATTTTGCCATTAGATTACATCGGGACAATTCAGCGAATAGACGGTGTCAGGCACGCGGGAAGCACAACATCAAATGTCACACGTTGGAGAGTCTTAGACGTGCAGAACTTAGAGTAAGTTTAAGATTATGGATTAAAATAAATGCAAATTAACACATTTCTTTTTTTTTGATTCCTTACTCATTTACCATGTGTATACCAGTGGCCAGACAGTCAAATTTAAAATGTGGAATGAAATGGCATTGGAGTTTGATGAAGACGAGTATAAAACACTTCAAAAACCAGTCATAATTGCTATAGCGTCCTGCAGAGTGTCAAACAGATTTAATGGTAAACACTCCTGCCAAACTTTCTATTTCAAATATCTAAAAACAAAATACTTATATGTCTAAAAATAAATATCCAGAACTAAATTACATACAAATGTGCAGAGATCCAACTTCTAGGAACATCTGCAACACGCTATTTTCTGAATCCTAACATCCCCGAAGCACAAGAAATCCGCAATGTGTAAGTAAAAATATATACTACACTACAAAAAAAAAGTGTTTCATTAAACAGTTGTGCATAATGAGTATTAATTATACAGGTACAACACAATCCTTGATCTTCCTCCGACACTAACAATCGAAGCACAAAGGTTTGAAGATCTGGAACAGGAAAGGAATAGGAACCGTGTGCCATTGAAAACATTGACTGACATAAATCCTCAGTCATATAGGGTAAACCAAAAAAAAATGTGTATATATATATATACATACCTATATTATAACGCATTTCCGCCATAACAGTTTTGCTAACAACAATATCACACAACAGTTTGTCAGGTTCACAAACGAGGCTACAATCTTATCAATCAATCGTACAAGACCATGGTACTACAAAAATGCTCTCAATGCCCTCTCAAAACTATTGAAGAATTTCCAATACCAAGGTGCATCGACCATGGACCTCAGGCTATTCCAACTTATGGGTACCAACAGTTCTTTTTACATCTTTCTACAAAATTGCTTCTTCTCTCTCAACACTAGAAAACACTATTCACCTCTAACTATATGACCTACAGGTATTGTTTTAGAGCAAGGATTAATGACGAAACAGCAACAGTTACATTAATGCTTTCAATCCTCATTCGAGAAGGATCCTACTGAGTGCAACAAGCTTTTGGCAACACCGAGGACCAAAACCCATATCACTATCCACAGCAGCCTACTCTCCCTTGAAGGTACAAAGCGCATCTTTTCCATTACACTTTACAAAAGAAAGTGTACAAGGAAATGCAGAATTTGTATTGGACAAAATCCTAGACCCAAAACACCACTACCAACACTGCTCTTACCATCGGTTTACCCCTTAAAGAACCTACACTTCTTATTGGGCCATCGAAACATCGGAAGAAGCAAAAAGAATTACCACATACCACACCAACATCACAACAGCTACATGACAATGTGATGCAAAAAGAGGAAAGCATAGAAGTGCATCACTGAACCTTCAACTCCGCCAACAGATCAACCATCACAAAGAAATTTAACAAGCAAAAAAACACACCTCCAAAAGAAATCAGCAAAAAGAGAACTGAAATTCTCATCAACTTCAGAGGATGCAGCAGAGAAAAGCAACAAAAAAGGGAAACAAGACTAGATAACACCAAAAAACTGTACTAGCTTTTGTAACAAGACTCAGGATACCTGAACCTTAGTGCTTGCTATATGTATATAAGCATTAAACATGACCGTAGTACCTACGTAGTATGTATAACATAGTAGAAAACTATGCCATCCCATGAAAATTAGCCATACTATATGGCAATAGCTTTTGTAAAACATTTGTAACCTTTTGGGGATGAATATAATGGCATTTGCATCAGGTCCTGGATACATAAAAAAAAATGTGCCAACACACACATTCATAACGTTTACAACCACACCAAAACATAAACTCATTAGGCCCTAAGCATAATACACATATCCAGATCACAATAATAGGTCTTACCAAAGTTACAAACAAAATAACTCACAACACTACAACATTACATTATACTCAAAAAGATTCAAACCACAGTCTACTAAAAAACACGATATCTTTAACATAAAAAAGAAACAACATCTACCGAATAAGCTATCACAGCGCACGAATCTTTGTTAATGTAGCCCGCTGCAGCTCGAAGAGCACGATGAGCCTCACGTAACATTCCTTGAAAAGTAACCTGCTTATAATGCTCATGCGCACACACTTCCCTCAAAAATATAACTGAGTTCACAACCACTGCATCACGCGGTTTGTCACAAACCTCTTCGATTAAATCATCTATATACCTGATACGTGCAGCAATTTCAAAACAACGCACACGCAACAAAGTCTCCCACTCAAGCGCAACAATTACCTCCCTTTCGAAAAAAAGAACCATCTGATCTTGAAGGCCATCACTGTCACATGCAAAAGCAAGTTCTGCAAGACATCCAGGCCGCGACATAACAGCAATAACAACTATACCAATCAAGAAACCTGAACACAAAGAGAAACAAGAGAAAAGTAACATTTATACTAAAACAAAGGGACTATACACATTGTATTATCAACAACTTAACCCACTACAAAAACTCTGAAAAAAAGCAATATCAAACAGTTTAAAGACACAGACGCATGCACATTCGAATAGGACACTTTAAAGGCAAGAAAAATAAGAAAACTACAAAACACAGCTAGACTACTACCAATAATTTCAACTGCTGCCAAAACATATACTGAAAAAAAACAAACTCAAATAGTTAAAGCCACAAACGCATGCCCACTTTAGCAGCTTTCTGACATTTGCAAATCCACTTGAAAAAACTATCTTGAACACTATATTTATGCAACCTCTCAATTCAACTAAGACCAATTTACATTACTAAATAAAAAACACATAACATAAAAATAAAAAAAATTCAAAAGACCCGCCGCAACGCGCGGGACCAAAATCTTGTTCAGTATCAAGTTTTATAAGGGACCTACTATTGGAACGGGGTCTACCCCGGACCCTCCCTAGTGTGACAGAAACATAGTACATGTACTATCTAGCGTGCGTCAGTTGCCAAAGAAACACCATTGTCCTTTTTCTTTTTCTTTTTATTTATTTAATTGTGTATAGTTTATTTTGTGTGGTATATTTAATTTGTGTAGTGTTTTGATATGTATATAGTGTATTTATTTATGTAGTGTTTTTATTGTAGAGTATTTATTTGTGTATTGTTTCCATTTAATTAAACAATAACAATAAAACATTTTATTAACTTTTTTTACGTTACTTTTTATAAACTTTTTTTATAAACTTTTTTTCTAAACTTTTTATAAACTTTTTTTATAAACTTTTTTTAAACTTTTTTTATAAATTTTTTATAAACTTTTTTTATAAACTTTTTTTAAACTTTTTATAAAAAAAGTTTATAAAAACTTTATAAGAAAAAGTTTATAAAAAGTAACGTAAAATAAATACCATATAAAAACACTAAGCAATTAAAAACACTATACATATAAAAACACTACACAAATAAATACACTATACACATACCTAAACGCTACACAATTAAATTAAATTAATAAAAAAAAATATATATATATATATATTGGTACAGCCTGTGGGGGGGGGGGACCCACAACCAGAGAGAGAGAGGGAGAAAAAAGAGGGGACAAAAAAGTAACCTAAAACACTAGACCCCGTTAATATCCCGTCAAAATAACCCCACCCTTTTATAATTATCAAACATGTTGAACGATTAAGTTTTTTGGAATCAGTGCTGAATAATGTCATTAAAATGCAATCAAACACACCCTTAGTTTAACACATGGGAATATATAACACTTATAGCATAAAGTATGGTGGCTAATATTTTTTAGCCATTTGAACCCTACTATATGCCACCTCATTTCAACACTTCAACCTCAAAATACCCCTCCCTCACAACTAACTTCAACACAACCATTTGGGCCTCACCCACTCTTAATTTTATTTTATTTTTCATTTTTCTAAACACACTAAATTCATTTCATTCAAATAACAATACAATACCAAAACTAAAAATACAAAATTGTAAATTTATTTTTTACAAAATAAAAAAACACACTTTATAAACAAAAATTGTAAATTTATATACATAACAATGACAAACAAAAAAGGGCTTGAAATGTAAATATAATTTTATTTAGAAAAAAGAAAAGAAAAAAAGTACATCGTTATCTTCTTCCTTCCTGGAAAACCTGCACCCACCATTTTGTTTCCATCACACACAAACACACACACACACAAAATTATAAATCAAAGAAAAAGAAAATAAAATCAAAGAAAAAGAAAACATTTAACACCCACCATTTTGTCGTTTGTGTGCTGGAGAGCCAACGAAATTGGAGATGGCGAGCATCGGTGGTGTGGTGACACCATTTAGAAGTATAGAAAGATTACTCTCTTCATTTTCTTTGTCGATGGCAATGAGTTTATCGCCAGATGTAGCAATATGGACTCATTTTCATATTGATTTTTTGAGCTATGTGCCTTTATCCAGTGGGTCAAATGGTTGAAGTTTAAATTATTGGGTTGAAAATGAAACAATTTGAGCTGGTTAAATGGGCTGAAAGTCACCTCACTAAGTCGGTTTATTAAAAAAAGTTTAGATTATTTTCATTAGTATTTTCTAATCATAGATAACGTTGTGATTATTCAGAAAATTAAGAAACGAGGGACACAATAATATGTCATACTAACACAATCCTTTTTGACATGTTAAAACTTAGGTAGTCCTGGGATTTTGAGATGATTTTTTTAAGTTTCATTGTTGATCCTTAAAACTATTTTAAGTGCAAACTATATAACTAGCTCGATTAGAAAATCACATTTCCAAACATCCTCAAAGCTACCTATCTGCTTATTGTGTTACATGAATTTCACGACAAAGTTCAATAGTTTATTCTAGGAGTTTCATTGATTAAGATAGTTAAACTACGCTAATGTTCGTCATCTTAAGCTTTTATTGAGTTCAAAAGTTTTTTAAACCCAAGAAGCACCACCGGGAAGGTTAGTTGGCCTCTAAATTCAAGCTTGCATGTTATGGTGTCACGTCCATAATCTTGGCCACAATTTACACTAGCTCAAGACAATAATGGCCCCTGGGATATAGCCCATGGGATATAGCCATCAAGTATTGTAATTTATGTTATTGCGTGCAACAGATAAGACGTTTTAATGCATATAATGCAGATTATGCAGATTGGTTATAAGACGTTTTAATAACTAACTGATTTAGTGGTGCGTTAATGTAAATAGGTCATGTTTGTTATATTAGTAACTTTGATTAAACATTAATCATGATATCTGTAATTGATGTGTAGAAGCATGATGAAAAGTATTCCATCATATATGATGAATCAATGCCTTTGTGTCTTCGATACAGGCGGAAATAACGTTAAAAGTATAATGCATGAAGGTAGTCTTACTCCAGTTTGCCACAAATTTCTGGAGCTACTTGTCATAACTTTCAAAAAAAATAATTCTAATGTTGTTTTACCAGTTTTTTTTTGAACGGCAATGGAATTATATAACTAAAGAAGGCAAAACTAGCAAGGCGCTAGAAGCCTCAACACAAAAACAAAAAGTCTAGAATAAACAACAAAAAAACCTTACGACATCTAGACTCATCCCGAGAACATTAACTGCGAGGATCACAAAAGGAGTGAAAAACTGCGTCGCCGATCACATTTAAGGACTCCAAGACACGAGAAAAACTCCAACCAAGGAGCCGGAGCCACCGGTTTTCACTTCATGGCATTTTTGATGTGATCCCAACCATGCCTCGAGGTCCCGAAACAACGCCCGAGAATAATACAAAAAACAAACTGTCATAATAGTGAAGTAAAGCATAACTAGGAGACCACAAATATGCGCGATCTCGACATGAGAAAAAAGACCACGCCCCACTTCCAGCTCCAACAGCTTTAGCCATTATCCAACGGATTTTCTTGCCACTTGATCTACTCATATTGATGTCTACGATCGCGATTGGAAATCCACAAGTAGGCCGTCGAGATGACCGAATTAACAGACATAGTCACGCTATCTTGATCCCCGTTGTGATGAACTTTATTCCGTTCCTTCCATGTGTGCCACCACCAAATAAATAAAATAGCTTCTAAAACATTGTGTTGATGTTTATCCAACCGAAGGCCTTGTTGCCAATTTAGCAATTCACGCGGAGCCACATTAGGAATAGGGTGTTGTATCCATCGGCTAAGGCATCTTCTATCCTTTCTCAAAAAGTTGCAATCCCCAAAAATATGGCTAACATCATCAATACCATTACAACAAAGATCACACCGGACCGTAGAAACGTCAATCCCCTTGCTGAAAAGGTTCGTGTTTGTAGGAAGAACATTGCGGAAGAGCCGCCAAACAAATAGATTAACATTATTAGGGACACGTTTATTCCAATAAGGTCGTTGAGATTCCGATGGTAAAGATTTATGATCAATGAAAGTCCGAATAGACGAAACCTGGAAAGAATTTTTACCATCAAAAGTTCACGCCCAAAAGTCCCCCTATTCTCAAGTCGTAGGCAAGACACCAATGAAATTATCGAATTGTTCTGTTTCTATCCCTCGGGCGAATTTCTCTCGTCGCCAACTCCATATCCAACCGTGAGTCAAGAAATCTATCCGCCACCTTTTGCAACTTTAATCGCTTCAAGAGCAAAAGTCTTGGAAATCTGGAAGCTAGTGGCATATCACCAATCCAAATGTCGTTCCAGAAGCTAGTAGTTGAACCGTTTCTGACCCGTTTACTAATGACATCGACTGGTAGCTTGAATATGGAATGGTGTTAGCCTTAATAGTTTTATTAGAAGTGATGGTCAATCACGATTAGGAACTTTGTATCGTGTGTTAGATATCGTGATAGAATAGTCAACGGGCTCGTGGATTGGACTAAGCTAAATGGCTAGGCGTTATGATAAGCTTGCCTTGTATAAGTCCAAGTAATCCAATCCAATCCAAGTCCATATCCACGGCCCATAGAAAGCCTTTTTAGGGCATCATGTATGTGACAATCCGTCAATTTCCGGTTATTATTTACATCAGAATATGCGAGTTATTTATTTTCTGATCATTATAACTCAAAAACGAGAAGTTATCTTGTGTTTTCTAAAGTCCCGGCACCACACGCGTACCGACACCATAATAAAATTGACGTAAAATTTACTTTCAAATTTAAAAGTAATAATAATACCATAATATTTACATTTCGTCAAAACGTCTCCTAAAATATAAAATTTATAAAATACGGATATCCTAATAATATTCTACATAATTTAACGCTATCCCTGCAACAAATTATACTATAAGTACACTAAATAATAATAATAACAAAAATACACCTCTTTGCCTTTCTCTTCCACACACGACAAAAGACCCAAAACCAAAAGCATAGATATGGAGATATCATATCTTCTTCTTCCTCATCTAGCCCTACAAATCCCTCCTAGGTCGAATCTCCCTAAAAGGGGATAACCCAACATATTCATCCATCATATCCTCCTCTTTCATACCAAATCCATGAAAGTTTTTGCTTCACAATCCTCTCTTTGATACTCTTGCTACATCATGCATCTAATCCAATGAGAACCAAGATAAAATTTCACAAGAGAATCATATCTTCAACTCAATCCATCTTGAGCAAGTCCAAGATTCGCCTAAGGTTTTGGAGGCTAGCCAAATTCGACTTCAAACCAAGACCAAGAGAAGGAAGATAACCAAGCTCCTCCCCAATATACTTCTATATCTCTAGTCGAGTTACAAAAGCTCCAAACTCAGTTTCTCATCATCACTTTCACAAAATTAGGGTTTGGTAAATCAAAGGGCTTTTTGAAATTGATTGAGGGGTTTGATTAAGGGAAGTATAAGGAAGGTTTTGCAAGTGTTTAATTGTACCAAATCGCTTCGGTCACCTCCAATTGAAGTTGTTGTGTTCGGTTCATCATTCCACTCGACCCATTCTTGAATTGTTGTAAGATAATACTTTGATTTTTTTTATTTTAATTAAGTTGTTAATTAATTTTGTACATTTCAGATTTATTCTTTATGTTGAAATAAAATTTTTGATTTATAATTTGCTATGATGTTGTCGTTGTTGTGGTACTGCCGAAACACAAGGGAAAAAGAAAAAGATTTTTTTTTTCTTATTTGGTTAGACTTGGCATGAATATTTCTTGATTTTTATTTTTGTTGGTGTGGCAAAATAATAATATCACAACTAAAACTAGAGTTTGGCTTAAAAATTGGAAGTGCTTATTTTCTTTGTTTGGTGCCTCGTCTTGATTTTTTGTTGTGTTAAACTTTCTTATTGAGATGTTGCTTTTTACTCCTCTTGGCGGCTCTTGGCACACACCACTCGAAAGGTCTTGGGTTCGAGCCTCAACGTGGCCTAATTCACCCTTTAATATTTTGTTTTGAAGTTATATAGTGTGCGTGCAAGACGAAATTTTTTTCTCTTTTCTTTGTCAGATGCGACATAGCAGCTAAGTGTAACCTTTTTCTTGTGTTGGTAAACTCAATGTTCATTGGTCTTGCAAGTTTGGGCCTTGTGTGTGCCATGGCCAGGCCCCATGGTGAGTGTATCGGACCGGAACCTGTTTGGAATGGTTCATTTGGCAAATGACTAATCGCCTCAAAACGCATGTAGTCGTTGTCTCTCGTCCTCGACTAGATTTTGTTCACTCGACTCACTTGAGTTATTTATTCCGGACATAAATATCATGATTCACTAAACATATATCTTAAATGGATTATAAACTAAAAACAAAAAGGCAAAACTTAAGTTTTAACTCATTAGTCTACATCTCATATAATACTAAACGAAACCTATTTTTATAACAACGGGGTTATTAATCATTGTGACATTTAAAATATATACGCGAATCATGCCTGATTGTTACTACCTTTATAACTTATAAGAGTATTTTTAATATAAACCCTTTTAATAATTTTATATACTAACTAATATTCGATCATATATAGATACACATACTTTTAACGACGGTTTATAAACTCTTTTAATAAAACCATCACTTAGAATATGATTTTAATATACTTTTATCATTAACTAGTATTAATCATATATAAATATACTTTTAATGACTTTTGACTATAATCCATTAACGCCCAATATTTATGTAATTATTTTCCGTACGTTGTCTTTCGGTTGCCATCGAACCGAAGATTCTTTCGTCATTGATATTTTCTTATTATGTACTTATGCACTTCCAAGAGCCAAAATCTACAAAAATTATATTAAACATTAATCATTGCCACCCAAGCAACAACAAAACCTTTATTAAATTTTGTCGAGTCATAATCATGAATAAAGACTAAATTTACCATACTAATCTAGGTCGCGTGTCGGTGCCATCCAATAATTCTATTTGACTGCTGCCTTAGACTGCTAATTGCCAAGGTGAGTATTCACAGCCCCATTTTTTTACTGTTTTACTTATTTGGGGTGAAATGCATGATCTTAAACTTAAATTGTTTTTGAACTACTTGATATATTTTGAACCCTTAGACTTAATTATAAATTTATGACTTGTTTGGACCTAATGGACCGTACGTCCTTGACCTAAAGTCTCCCCGCTCGAGCAAGGCCGAGTCTCCCATGTTCGGAGTGCCTTAATTGATAGTATATAATAGTTGTTATGATGTACTGTCGACATTCGCATTGTTAGTCCCCTATTGGTTTGCCGCTCGCATTCCAATTATACGCATCGCTCGTACGGCCTCCTTGTGTGGGGCAGTAGATAGTATGGATAGCGCTATTAGAGGTCGGCCAACCTCTCGCTCCTGCTCTGAACGCATATTATTTATTTTAGGGGCTTTGCCGCATACTTTATTATATACGAGGCTTATTTTGACCATATGTGCATTATTCACTTGACTTAAAATATGGAAGTGTATGTGAATTCATATGTTACAAGTCTTGTATGGGCGGAATTTGTAACATAGTGAGTTGATGAGACATTTGCCGTACGGACCTTCAAAATCGGTATTTTATTTTACATAAAACTCATGTACTCACCAACTATTTTCATAGTTGACCGCTTTTCTCATGCATTTCAGATGATCGTTGTTTAGCTTATATTATGAAGATTTTAAATAAAGGAGTCGTCACAAGTTATTCGGGCGCCATGTACTAAAATGTTATCCTTTGGAAGTCAAACTTTATGTCTAAATTGCCAAGGTCGGCTAGAACCTTGTTGTAATGTTACAATACTTCTTTAAATTTAAATTATGGTATTGTACTATATCTCTCACATGTATATTGATTATGTTACACCTCGCTTTCGCCCTACGGGTGTGACAGATTGGTATCGAGCCGTGTTTATAGTGAAATACGGTTTTATAAAATAAAAATCGCAACTATAACCCAAAAAAATAAAGTTTTCTTAAAACACGGAAACATAATACGAGTCGACTAGCACCGGAAGATTACATCGATTACTCTAAATTATGCATAGCCCGTACACCTATGCATAATTCAGGAGGAATCATATGATGATGGGATTAGTAGCCTCGGATCATGTTTGGTCGAGTCTTAAAGAGTCCGACCTGAACTGCATTAGTCGCGTGAGTATGCATACCATGTTTATATGTCCACTATACCTTATATACATTTTATGTAGGCATTCTTCTTTCTATATATTATGACCCGTTAGGCTAAGCACATTCTTGTTTCCCGTCACATTACACTCACTACCACCGTCGCCCCACACATCATCCGCCATTGTCTCACTCAACCAAATGCCTTGGCCTATTGTAGAATCATGACTACAAGGAACACCCGCTCAGAAGCATCAACAACGAAGCCCCAAGAGACCGCTGGCTGGATTGGCTGGATCTACTCACCGCATTGTCGCACACATTGATGCGGATTTGAGCCAATGAGGGAGCGGTACTCGACCAATGGCCACGGATGCGGCTATAAGACTTCATGTCATGCAGGCCAAAGGAATTTCATGGCACCGAGGGTGCCATTGGCCTGCTATCATGGTTTGAGAATGTAGAGTCGAAACTTAGCATCACTAAATGTCTTGAAGGGCGAGATAGGTGGAGTTCTCTGCGGGTCTACTTCGAGTCTAAGTAATCGACTGACCGACAGTGGAACAACAACTGACAGCCACTGCAGGGAGAGAAGCCGCAAATGGATTATCTTGGGAAGAATTCAAGAAGCTACTAACCGAGGAGTATTGCGGTGAAGGATGAAGCGTAAACTGAAGCGGAATTCGGAACCATTTGATGGTAGGAGTAGAAGTCGACAAGTACACAATTCGCTTTCACGAGCTAACCAAGATGGTTCCCACATGGTCTCTACTTGTGGAGCAAATGATTGATCGCTACATTTGGGGTTTGATCCCTGAGATCAGGAGAGATGTCACCTCATCCAAGCCAACTACGCAAGATGCTTTGTGGGAATGGCATACCGCTTGACTAATGACGCGATCGGTCCGAGAACTAGAAAACAAACGACAATGGGCGAAAGCGCATGTGAGGATCACCAGGAAGCCGGTGACCAGACCGAAGGACAAGAGGCGCCGAGAGTGACCGTGAACTATGGAGCGACGACTCAGAGCCGCAGAGGATATGCGGTCCACATCCTAAGTGCACTCGATGCAACCTCCATCACATAGGAAACTGCCCTAAGTGTAACGTGTGCGTAAGACGGCGCCACATTAGTCGGAATTGCTCGCATGAAATGGAAACCAGTGGGAGGCTAACATGCTACGAGTGTGGAAGTCCGGATCACCTTCGGAACACATGTCCTAAGTTGAATAGGGCACAAAAGTCGGAGCATGGTAGCATGACTCTCGCGTTAGCACTTGATGAAGATAACCCAAACCGTGGAGGCAATGTCACCAAATGGTCGAGTCGAGCATACTTCTTGGGCACTAAAGGAGCTCGCTAAGACACAAGCAACCAGACGCGGTACATTCTTTGATCACCCACCTTATTTCAAGTATCTTCTAATTCTAGTTCATGGCATTGATTAGTGTAGAACCTTGCATCATGAGCCTTAGTTTAATTGATTTGCTTTATCACTAACTCGAGCACCCCACAATTAGTTGATTTGAGTGGTTTAAATGATTTCAAACTCGAGCCAAACTTTCAAAAGGTCTCTTACATATATGAGAAGCCATATCTCTTTCTGACAACTTGTTTCCTAGCTTGATCTAGTGACAGTTCTTGTTTGATGAGTTGCGAAAATCAAGTTAGAATCAAGTTGTTACTCAACTTACACAACTTAAACAAATGACCGGTCAGGTCGAAAAGTTGTGAAGATTCACCAACTAAGAGTCTTTTGAAATCAAGGCTCGAGAATGAGAAAGTTTGAACCATGAGAATGTACTTAAGAGGTACGTAGATTCGACTGAATCTCGAGTACGAGATTCTTTTAAGGTTGGATCAGGACAATCCAATTTCCGGTTATTATTTACATCAATATGCGAGTTATTTATTTTCTCGATCATTATAACTCAAAACGAGAAGTTATCTTGTGTTTTCTAAAGTCCCGACACCACACGCAGCATCGACACCATAATAAAATTTACGTAAAATTTACTTTCAAATTTAAAAGTAATAATAATACCATAATATTTCGCTCGCCAAAACGCTCTCCGAAAATATAAAATTTATAAAATCAACGGATATCCTAATAATATTCTACATAATTTAACGTTATCCTGTACGGAACAAATTATACTGTACGAGGTACACTAAATAATAATAATAACAAAAATACACCTCTTTGCCTTTCTTCCACACACCCACAAAAGACCCAAAACCAAAAGCATAGATATGAAGATATCATATCTTCTTCTTCCTCATCTAGCCCTACAAATCCCTCCTAGGTCGAATCTCCCTAAAAGGGGATAACCCAACATATTCATCCATCATATCCTCCTCTTTCATACCAAATCCATGAAAGTTTTTGCTTCACAATCCTCTCTTTGATACTCTTGCTACATCATGCATTTAATCCAATGAGAACCAAGATAAAATTTCACAAGAGAATCATATCTTCAACTCAATCCATCTTGAGCAAGTCCAAGATTCGCCTAAGGTTTTGGAGGCTAGCCAAATTCGGCTTCAAACCAAGACCAAGAGAAGGAAGATAACCAAGCTCCTCCCCAATATACTTCTATATCTCTAGTCGAGTTACAAAAGCTCCAAACTCAGTTTCTCATCATCACTTTCACAAAATTAGGGTTTGGTAAATCAAAGGGCTTTTTGAAATTGATTGAGGGGTTTGTTAAGGAAGTATAAGGAAGGTTTTTGCAAGTGTTTAATTGTACCAAATCGTTTCGGGTCACCTCCAATTGAAGTTGTTGTGTTCGGTTCATCATTCCACTCGACCCATTCTTGAATTGTTGTAAGATAATACTTTGATTTTTTTTTTATTTTAATTAAGCTGTTAATTAATTTTGTACATTTCAGATTTATTCTTTATGTTGAAATAAAATTTTTGATTTATAATTTGCTATGATGTTGTCGTTGTTGTGGTAATGCCGAACACAAGGGAAAAAGAAAAAGATTTTTTTTCTTATTTGGTTAGACTTGGCATGAATATTTCTTGATTTTTATTTTTGTTGGTGTGGCAAAATAATAATATCACAACTAAAACTAGAGTTTGGCTTAAAAATTGGAAGTGCTTATTTTCTTTGTTTGGTGCCTGCCTTGATTTTTGTTGTGTTAAACTTTCTTATTGAGATGTTGCTTTTACTCCTCTTGGTGGCTCCTTCTTTGCGACACACCACTCCGAAAGGTCTTGGGTTCGAGCCTCAACGTGGCCTAATTCACCCTTTAATATTTTGTTTTGAAGTTATATAGTGTGCCAGGCAAGACGAAATTTTTTTTCTTTTGTCAGATGCGACATAAGCACTAAGTGTAACCTTTTTCTTGTGTTGGTAAAACTGAATGTTCATTGGTCTTGCAAGTTTGGGCCTTTGTGTGTGCCATGGCCAACCCATGGTGAGTGTATTGGACCGAACCCGTTTTCCAGCAATGGTTCATTTGGCAAATGACTAATCAGCCAAGCGCATGTAGTGTCGTTGTGCTCGTTGTCACGGGTCTCCTCGACTAGATTTTGTTCACTCGACTCACTTGAGTTATTTATTCCGGACATAAATATCATGATTCACTAAACATATATCTTAAATGGATTATAAACTAAAACAAAAAAAGGCAAAACTTAAGTTTTAACTCATTAGTCTACATCTCATATAATACTAAACGAAACCTATTTTTATAACAACGGGGTTATTAATCATTGTGACATTTAAAATATATACGCGAATCATGCCTGATTGTTACTACCTTTATAACTTATAAGAGTATTTTTAATATAAACCCTTTTAATAATTTTATATACTAACTAATATTCGATCATATATAGATACACATACTTTTAACGACGGTTTATAAACTCTTTTAATAAAACCATCACTTAGAATATGATTTTAATATACTTTTATCATTAACTAGTATTAATCATATATAAATATACTTTTAATGACTTTTGACTATAATCCATTAACGTCTAATATTATATGTAATTATTTTCCGTACGTTGTCTTTCGGTTGCCATCGAACCAAAGATTCTTTCGTCATTGATATTTTCTTATTATGTACTTATGCACTTCCAAGAGCCAAAATCTACAAAAATTATATTAAACATTAATCATTGCCACCCAAGCAACAACAAAACCTTTATTAAATTTTGTCGAGTCATAATCATGAATAAAGACTAAATTTACTATACTAATCTAGTCGCTGTCGGGTGCCATCCAATAATTCTATTTGATCAGCCGCCTAGATCAAGCTAATGCCAAGGTGAGTATTCAGCCTCTTTTTTATCGTTTACTTATTTGGGGTGAAATGCATGATCTTAAACTTAAATTGTTTTTGAACTACTTGATATATTTTGAACCCTTAGACTTAATTATAAATTTATGACTTGTTTGGACCTAATGGATCACGTCCTTGACCTAAAGTCTCCCCGTTCGAGCAAAGGTCGAGTCTCCCATGTTCTGAGCAAGTCTTAATTGATAGTATATAATAGTTGTTATGATGTACCGCTCGTACATTCGCATTGTTAGTCCCCTATTGGTTTGCCGCTCGTGATTCCACTATATCGCATCGCTCGCAGACGCCTCGTGTGTAAGGGCTAGATATGGATAGCGCTTATTAGAGGTCGGCCAACCTCGCTCCCTGTTTCACGAACCATATTATTTATTTTAGGGTCTTTGCCGCATACTTTATTATATACGAGGCTTATTTTGACCATATGTGCATTATTCACTTGACTTAAAATATGGAAGTGTATGTGAATTCATATGTTACAAGTCTTGTATGCGTGGATTTGTAACATAGTGAGTTGAGGACATTTGCCGCCGACCTTCAAAAATCCATTTTATTTTACATAAAACTCGTGTACTCACCAACTATTTTCATAGTTGACCCGCTTTTCTCTGCATTTCGTGATCGTTGTTTAGCTTATATTATGAAGATTTTAAATAAAGGAGTCGCACAAGTTATCCGGGGTCGTCATGTACTAAAATGTTATCCTTTGGAAGTCAAACTTTATGTCTAAATTGCCAAGGTCGGCTAGAACCTTGTTGTAATGTTACAATACTTCTTTAAATTTAAATTATGGTATTGTACTATATCTCTCTGCGATGTATATTGATTATGTTACACCTCGCATTTCCGCCTCCGGCGGGGTGTGACAATGTATTCCAACTATATAAACCCCTCAAAGTCTCATTTGAGTGGTGTGCTTGAGTGTGTGTGTGTGTGTGTTTTCTTTGGAATATACAACATTTTGTGTTCATCTTTCTCTCACAACATACACGGTTTTACATATCATTCAAGTCACCATCTTTCCTTCTTTATCTTTCTACGTTTGTGTTTGGTTTCACGTGGTTATACTTGTATACGTGTTGGGTTTGTGATAAGGTTGATAAAAGTAAGGTCCTACAATTGGTATCATTTTCCTAACAATGGTTTAGGAGTGTTTGTGTTTGTTTTGAAGGGTTACGCGTACTGCTCGTTAGTCATATTTGCCACGCTTAAAGCTTTAATTTTTGCACCAAGATTCTTGTGGTTTAAGGTTTATTTGGTGCTAAAGTTTCAGCTTTTGCAAAAGTTCAAGCTTTTCGTGTTTTTCTTCATTTTTGAACTCGTGTTTGGTTCATTGGTCATTTTACCGTAAGCTTTCTAAGCACTTGGGTGAAAATGTCAACATTTTTGTGTTATTCGAAAGTGTTTTTAAGGCTATCTCAGGTAAGAGAAATCGCTTTGAATCATGGAAATTTTTACGCCAGAGGTCAAAACCCTAGTTCTACAGTAAGAAAAGTCAACACCCTTGTTCTACGATAACTTTTGGTGAAGATTCTTCGAGCTATAACGATTACTCAAGCTTTCACTTGGATAAGTTTGTGGAACACTTCAACTTTTGGATATCTTTTACAATCAGATAGTGTAAAGGATTTTTGGGCAAAACCCTAATCTTACGCGATAAGCTTAGACTTACGCAGAACACCTTACGCTTTAAGTATTTATCCTACCTAAGCCTTGTCTTTTGCGCATAAGCTAAATCTACGCGATAAGTTTTCCTACCTCTAACTTTAAACTTACGCGATAAGCATTTCCTACTTAAGGAATCCTACCTAAGCCATCCTACTCGTAATCCTTCTGCCTAATGTTTCTAAGCTCTTCTAAACGCTCGCTTACTAAATTCAAATTTTGGTATAACTTGGAAAATTTTGGTCAAAAATTCAAATTTTGGACAAAACTTCAAAAATTTTCGGCAAATTCATTGTAATGTCATAACTCAAAATTTTCATACGACCTTAGAATTGTTTTCTATAGTGAATTTCAAATTTTGGGCGAAATTTTTTAAGAACCAAGGTTACGAAAACACTTTCAAGAAAACCTCAAACCAATACCTTATTAAACACAACTCCTTTATCGTTGAATCGATCCTACATCAACTTTATCAATTCATACCTTCATCAATGGCAACTCAACAAGATATTCATGCACCGGTCGAAACCATCCTCCTATGTTGGCAAAAGGTTATCTTCAATGGACAAGTCAATGCTTCGCTACATCAAGACCACAACGAATGGAAAACTAATGATTCAATCCATTCTGGACCCTTCAAGCCTCGACAAGTCCAAACTGAAATCCTAATGCAACACCTCCCATCCCACCATCCTCTCGCCTTCAAACTAATCGAGTAATAATCAAGAGGATCGAAACAAGTTTGCAGCGATGACATGGCAATTCATATTGTCCAACCTGGTTTACCAATAGACATCTATGCCTGCCGTGAGATAGTTGTGAAACGCTTGATATGTGGGAACATGTTAGATGACTTTGTCATGGAACAAAAATTGGTCAACAAGACATGGAGAACAAGTCGCTAACCTAATGGGAAAAGTTCACTTCAACACCGTGAGAATCCATTGAATCCTACTATGGAAAGTTTTGCACTTTGATGAATGAGCTAATCAGAAACAAGTTGACACCCGTAACTATCGCGGCAAAATATCAAGTAATTCAACAATCTTCCGTAAGAATGGGGACGATATGTCACTATTGTCAACCAAACAAAAGACTTACATCGGGTGAACTTTGATCAACTAAACGATTTTCTAAAAACCAAGCGTGAATGAATGAAGTCGAAAGAAATATTGGCAAAGAATGATGATCCATTGGCACTTATTGCAAAGACTCAACCCGCTGAATACACAACAACAAGCTTCATCATCTTCCACTAACAACAATTTGCAGCAATACATTCCACAACCACATGTTGTTATCCCTCAACAACAATCCTATCCACCAGAACAACAAGTCATTCAACAACAACAACAATATCCACAATACCAGGAACAAGGAATCACTGATACTAAAGCTGAACAAGAAGAAGCCTTGCTACAGGTATTCTCTTTATTGGGTAAAGCATTCAGAATTCGCAATTCCACACCAACTAACAACAATCAAAGAATTTCATAAAACACTCGCAATAGGCAAATTGGACAGCCGGGTGTGAATATGGGTAATCAAGGACAAATGGTTGGAGTTATTGGGAATCAACAGGATATGCTCGATTTCAGATGGGTAATCGCGGTTCGTATCGTGGTAATCATTGGGTCGAATGTTGGAAATCGACAAGTGTATGTTGGGAATGAAGCAAAAGGTAATCGAATGGGAATGTTGTGCCCAACAGTTGGGAATTATGGAAATGTGAATCGTGGTATCGTGTTAAGTGTTATAACCAAGGAATGGGTCACATGGCATCTAAATCGTCCCCACTAAGCCGCACAAGAAGAATGCCGAAGCTTTAAAGCTATACGCTAAAGAAGTAGCGAAGCTGCGGATGCAAAGTGCCGAGGACAATGATTTTTCGCTATTGTGGATGATTTGAAGACCTCGAGGAAATCAATGCGAACCGCATCTTCATGACAAATCTTCGAGAGATTAAGTACATTAATCGACTCGACGCATCCCCTCGTCATGACGCCAACGCAAAGATTCGAGGTACCAATCATTGATCCATGCTATAACAATGTCATATTTGATGTGTTTACTCATGACGCAACAACATTTCAGACGCCAAAGACCTACTTATGATACATACCGACAATCCGAAGTTGTAGCAATACTAACTCAAACTCCGATGTGGATCCTAGTGGAGGCCGTGGTGGCACAAAATACCGAGACTGATGAGGAAACACGTGCTTATTTTGAATCATTAATCAATAACAGTGGCATTGAAATTGAGAAAGTTAGAACTCAATCGCGAGGTTAAGGCCAAAAATAAAAATTGACCTACGAGCTTGAGAGTTACAAGAAGAATGCAAAAGCTTTTGAATTTCATACAAACAAAGTGTCAGAATTAGAAATTGGTTATCGAGATTCTGTTTTAAGAGAAAAACAATTGCAAATCAAGTATGATACACTTGATGTGAATTTGAACTTGAAAATAAAATCTTTAAACAAGGAAATTTCACTCTGACCAACTTTCTAAACAAAAGCAATCTTTTCTCAACTTGAAAAGAGAAGAAACATTGATCGATTTTTCAAAAGCGAGAAGATTCTCTTTTTGATGAAATTCTGGCTAAAAATGAAACTATCAAAAAGTTGGAAAATTTGCTTTTTACAACGGGTCATTCCGCTAAAACAAACAAGATGCTTTATAACCAAGTTAATCCGATTTTTCATATCAGCAGATAAATGGCCTTGGTAACAACCCTTCTTCGCTCCTCAAGAAAGCTCGAAATCTCGAATGTGTTGAACAATGGAAAACCTTTGCATGAACCCATAATTGTGCATGATTCTCTTGAAACGCTGGAACTATCTGAAGAGAGTAGATCAAAAATGAAACAAAAACATCCGGAAATCAAACCAATTGATTATAACAAATGGAACAAAATTAATGGTATTTCATTTGTTTCTCATAAAGAACAATCAACGCTTCCACCACACCAAGTGTTTCAAACAAAGTGTCAACACCGCCAAAACGGTTGTCTCCAAATCTCTTTCGAACATTGAACAAATGTCTTCAAACAATCCTTTTAACACAAGTGATGCGCGAAGTATTTTAGAAAATGTGAAAACGAATCAAGGATCTTCAAGACCGTTAAAACTAAAACCAATATTAGAACAAACAACTGGTTTAATAGTTTTGATAATGAACAAAAAGTTTTTGAAACTCAAATTGCCCTCAACAATAACATCAACTCAAGGGTAATTCATTTTGAACAAGCATTTTTGAAAGAAACAAATGACTTTGTCAAGGACCATAAATCCCTGGTAAAGCAAGCTAATGAAAGTGTTGACCAAATTTAAAGTTTTGGAAAAGTTAAATGATTCTCTCTTCAAGATGTTCTAACCATCGATATTATGTCCATCATTTTGCAAACATATTCGTTGAAGATCATGAAAGACTCCGAGATGAGACCTTCAAATTGTTTCAAAATATGAAAAAGCCCTTGAAAAACTTGAAAATGAAAATGTCTCATATTTTAAACCACTTGATCGAAAATGGAGGAATGCAATATGACAAACTGCCGTATGAGCGCGCCTACAATGACATGAAAGCAAAAATGATTTTTTGAGGGCTCACCGGAAAGTCAAAGGAAAGGCAAAGGATACTGGATTAAAAACCATTGATCCGGAGAAAGAATGTTCCCAA
>OU343225.1:340276-521755 GCA_910596185.1 Chrysanthemum makinoi | reverse complement strand
AACATCAATTTTTAAAAGCTCATAAAAATTTGACAAAATTATACAAAATGAAACAATAATGAACTAGACCAGTAGGACTTTTTAAACAACAAGTTTCATTTGATTTGTATTGGCTGAGCTTGTGAAAATTCATCCCATTTGCTCAAAAGCTGATTTTCAAAAGATTTGACTTTTTGACAATAGTTATGAAGAAAGGTTGACTTGTGAGAATTTGAAGCTAATTTTTTTGGGTGATTATGATCTAATATGATGAAATAAAGCTACTACAATCTATCCCTATGTATTTTAAACACAAAATGAGCTTTTGATCTTGTAAAAACTCAACGGATAAGACAACTAGGAGAAGTTACATATAATTTTGACCTTAGGGGTTTTGCGGGCACAAGTTGATGGCTGATATGGGCTCAAATGAGCTACAAACAAACATGAAACAACGAGAACCTAACGGAATAAACCTAAACCATAGTTTAAGCGGTAGTCCAAACACAACTTTTAAACAATGATAAGCAATTAAAATGACCTAACTACTGATGATTTGTACCAATGATCAAACGAGCTTACATGACCTAAATACAACTATATAAACAGATTAAACGACTTAAGACTACAAATACAAATAAAAAGCAAATATGCAAATGACTTGAAAAGTGAAAATGAGAAAATCACTCACCTTGTCAATTTGTTATGAAGCTAAAACCAAATCCAACCCTACACTAACCTAATCCATTTTAACCCAAATCAACCTTTGCATCATCCCACATCATCACCAAAACCAATTTGCACCCAGTTTGACTTTTGTTGACCATTTCACAAAATTACTTGAAAGCGCCTTCCAAGCTCAACAAAAGCTATAATTAGCTTAAGTTAACTTGGTTGAATGAGAAATTATGCTATTGGAAGCTTAAGTATAAGAACATGAAATTGAAATTCTCAACAGTAAACACAAGAACAAGGATTTTAACCAAACTTTGAAATTGATTCTTGAAACAGATTACAAAGATAACATAACTTGAGTTTGAATCATAAAAACAAAAGATTACATATTTTAAGCTAAGCTAAGACATTTATAAAAAAAAACGACATAAAGGAAAACTTTTTTAAAACTAACTACTCCCTTAGCTTGCTTCTTCTCTCTCTTTTATAGCTCCAAATTGTTTCTCTCACTTCCCTGATCGTTTCCCACCACTTTCCATAACCATTGGATCACTTTAGTGAATCCTGGCCCTTGATTGCATTTGGCGGAAATAGGCTTTTGACATTGGTGAGTTTGAGTGTAAGAGGGGAAGTAATCAATGTATCTTGGATTGTTGTTGAAGGTGGAGTGATAAGGTGGGAAAAGTGAGGCTGGGGATGGAAGCGGTGTTGCGGGGCTAGTGTAGGGATGATGGTGGTATCGTGAGTGGGAGGGAGGGAAAAGGAGAGAAAGTGTTTGGTGGGTTTTAATTATTAAAGGGAGGAGGGTCAAATGGTGAAGGGTCCAAGAGGTTGGCGGGGGTCACAATTGTTTAAGACATGGTCCAAAGTAGTTTAGGGGTTTAATAATCAAGGGACCTATTTGTAATTTCGAAAATGGAGGACCCGGTTCTGCCATTTTCACAAATTTGTTCCAAGGGCTGAAAATGACAAGTGTCAATAGTACAAGGACCAAAGCTGACATTTTCAAATTTCAGGGGACCATTTTTGCCAATTTTTAAACTTGAAGGACCAAACTTGTAATTTCTCAAAACTTTTTATATTTTTCACCAAAGGACTAATTTTGACAACTTATGATTTTAAAAAGGACCTTTGGTGATTTTACTTTGAAATTAGGACTCGGGGACTATTCGACAATTTAGAAACTTGGGGGTAGAAACTGCCAATTATACAAACTTTGCTCATTTTTCATCTGATTTTGAACATTTTGCATCTGAAACATATAAAATGCAATTTTGGAATATTTTCGATATTTTTGATGCATTTCGAGCATTTTAAACGTTTTGCAGTTCAGATTTAACCAAAAATGATGAGTATTTACACACTCATCAGTTGTTCAATTCATTTACTCTTTCACCTCTACGCATAACCTTTCTACATTTATACGTGTGTGTTTGTTTGTGTATTGTTCAACCGATCTATCTCTTCATCTATTTCTACATATTGATGCTTGTGTTACATATATGGTGACCTAACACTTACGCATATTACATGAGATTAAGTGATTCAAAATTTGTGTAAGAGTGAACGAAATCTATAACTTTCATGTTTTAAGTTTTTCACGAATCGACATTTATGATAGTAAAAAATAGGGATGAAAATGCTTAAAAAATAAGAAAATTAACACCTATTTGATAAGTAAAAAAAGAGTTTTAAAATTTTCAACAAAATTTATACCAAATTAAAGAGGATTAAATTTTATAAATTATAGTGAAATCGGTTTTTTCTAAAAGTTTATCGTTTAAGAGATACGTGCGTTTGAAATTTGAGATGGAAAAGAAAAAACGGATCAAAAGACCATATTACGCCCGAACTAATTTTATGTATAAATTAGAGTGAAGGACACGTGTCACACTATGAATGACTTTCTACACTTTTTAATTTTATCACACTTTGCAATAGATCACCATTTCATGTTCGTGAGTTATAAGAGAAAAGAAAAGATAACAAATGATTTTACAGTTATACATTTAATAATATATAAAAGTTATGTTTTTTATTTGGTCATTTAAGTAATTTTGTTTATTTAAAGCTTATTAATATAACTTCTCTCCAAATCATTCTATTTTTTGGAAAAATGTTTTGAAGATAATTTTAGCTAAAACAAGATTTTGGTCCTTTGGCGTTCTTTTGGTCTTTTTTTTTTTATGTGTTTTTTATTTAGTAATGTAAATTGGTCTTAGTTGAATTGAGAGGTTGCATAAATATAGTGTTCAAGATAGTTTTTTCAAGTGGATTTGCAAATGTCGGAAAGTTGCTAAAGTGGGCATGCGTTTGTGGCTTTAACTATTTGAGTTTGTTTTTTTTCAGTATATGTTTTGGCAGCAGTTGAAATTATTGGTAGTAGTCTAGCTTTGTGTTTTGTAGTTTTTTATTATTTTTGCCTTTAAAGTGTCCTATTCGAATGTGCATGCGTCTGTGTCTTTAAACTGTTTGATATTGCTTTTTTTCAGAGTTTTTGTAGTGGGTTAAGTTGTTGATAATACAATGTGTATAGTCCCTTTGTTTTAGTATAAATGTTACTTTTCTCTTGTTTCTCTTTGTGTTCAGGTTTCTTGATTGGTATAGTTGTTATTGCTGTTATGTCGCGGCCTGGATGTCTTGCAGAACTTGCTTTTGCATGTGACAGTGATGGCCTTCAAGATCAGATGGTTCTTTTGAAAGGGAAGTGATTATTTAGCGCGTGAGTGGGAGACTTTGTTGCGTGTGCGTTGTTTTGAAATTGCTGCACGTATCAGGTATATAGATGATTTAATCGAAGAGGTTTGTGACAAACCGCGTGATCGATGGTTGTGAACTCGGTTATATTTTTGAGGGAATGCGTGCGCGCAGGCATTATAGCTGAGGTTACTTTTCAAGGAATGTTACGTGAGGTTCATCGTGCTCTTCGAGCTGCAGCGGGCTACATTAACAGCATTCGTGCGCTGTGATAGCTTATTCGGTAGATGTTGTTTCTTTTTTATGTTAAAGATATCGTGTTTTTTAGTAGACTGTGGTTTGAATCTTTTTGAGTATAATGTAATGTTGTAGTGTTGTGAGTTATTTTGTTTGTAACTTTGGTAAGACCTATTATTGTGATCTGGATATGTGTATTATGCTTAGGGCCTAATGAGTTTATGTTTTGGTGTGGTTGTAAACGTTATGAATGTGTGTGTTGGCACATTTTTTTTTTGATGTATCCAGGACCTGATGCAAATGCCATTATATTCATCCCCAAAAGGTTACAAATGTTTTACAAAAGCTATTGCCATATAGTATGGCTAATTTTCATGGGATGGCATAGTTTTCTACTATGTTATACATACTACGTAGGTACTACGGTCATGTTTAATGCTTATATACATATAGCAAGCACTAAGGTTCAGGTATCCTGAGTCTTGTTACAAAAGCTAGTACAGTTTTTTGGTGTTATCTAGTCTTGTTTCCCTTTTTTGTTGCTTTTCTCTGCTGCATCCTCTGAAGTTGATGAGAATTTCAGTTCTCTTTTTGCTGATTTCTTTTGAGCAGGTGTTTTTTCGGTTTGCTTGTTAGCTGCTGTGATGGCTGTATCTGTTGGCGGAGTTGAAGGTTCAGCAGTCTGCCCTTCGGTGCTTTCCTCTTTTTCTGTCACATTGTCATGTAACTGTTGTGATGTTGGTGTGGTATGTGGTAATTCTTTTGCTTCTTCTGATGTTTCCGATGGCCCAATAAGAAGTGTAGGTTCTTTAAGGGGTAAACCGATGGCTGTAGCTGTTGGTAGTGGTGTTGGGTCTAGGATTTTGTCCAATACAAATTCTGCATTTCCTTGTACACTTTATTTTGTAAAGTGTAACTGGAAAAGATGCTGCGTACCTTCAAGGGAGAGTAGCTGCTGTGGATAGTGATATGGGTTTTGGTCCTCAAGTGTTGCCAAAAGCTTATTGCACTCAGGTAGGATCCTTTCTGAATGAGGACTGAAACAGATTAATGTAACTGTTGTTGTTTCGTCATTAATCCTTGCTCTAAAACAATACCTGTAGGTCATATAGTTAGAGGTGAATAGTGTTTTCTAGTGTTGAGAGAGAAGAAGCAGTTTTGTAGAAAGATGTAAAAAGAACTGTTGGTACCCATAAGTTGGAATAGCCTGAGGTCCATGGTCGATGCACCTTGGTATTGGAAATTCTTCAATAGTTTTGAGAGGGCATTCAGAGCATTTTTTGTAGTACCATGGTCTTGTACGATCGATTGATAAGATTGTAGCCTCGTTTGTGAACCTGACAAACTGTTGTGTGATATTGTTGTTAGCAAAACTGTTATGGCGGAAATGCGTTATAATATAGGTATGTATATATATATATATACACATTTTTTTTTGGTTTACCCTATATGACTGAGGATTTATGTCAGTCAATGTTTTCAATGGCACACGGTTCCTATTCCTTTCCTGTTCCAGATCTTCAAACCTTTGTGCTTCGATTGTTAGTGCCGGAGGAAGATCAAGGATTGTGTTGTACCTATATAAGTAATACTCATTATGCACAACTGTTTAATGAAACACTTTTTTTTTTGTAGTGTAGTATATATTTTTACTTACACATTGCGGATTTCTTGTGCTTCGGGGATGTTAGGATTCAGAAAATAGCGTGTTGCAGATGTTCCTAGAAGTTGGATCTCTGCACATTTGTATGTAATTTAGTTCTGGATATTTATTTTTAGACATATAAGTATTTTGTTTTTAGATATTTGAAATAGAAAGTTTGGCAGGAGTGTTTACCATTAAATCTATTTGACACTCTGCAGGACGCTATAGCAATTATGGTAGTTTTGAAGTGTTTTATACTCGTCTTCATCAAACTCCAATGCCATTTCATTCCACATTTTAAATTTGACTGTCTGGCCACTGGTATACACATGGTAAATGAGTAAGGAATCAAAAAAAAAGAAATGTGTTAATTTGCATTTATTTTAATCCATAATCTTAAACTTACTCTAAGTTCTGCACGTCTAAGACTCTCCAACGTGTGACATTTGATGCTGTGCTTCCCGCGTGCCTGACACCGTCTATTCGCTGAATTGTCCCGATGTAATCTAATGGCAAAATATGTAAGCATTGTTATTGATTGCAAAAGTGGATTGTAATGACAAAAGGAATGTGTAAGTGTACATGCCTGTGAGTATTGCTGTGCTGACATCGGCTCTTTTTGGAAGCTCATTATGTGCTGCAAATTCAAAATAATATTGTGGGAAGTCATCAACTGGAATTACATCAAAAGTAGTTGCATGTCCAAAGATGAGAGATGTTTTGTGGCTGACAGCGCGTTGCCATGACCTTGCTGGCTCGCAGCTGAAGCTTGCAATTCTGTACGCCATATTTTCTTGCACCTTTCTTTCGAAATACTGAATGTCTTTGGCAGCCATGTTTGCTTGTATAGCATTACCCTGGTTGGTAATTTTGTTTTTCTTAAGTCATTGGTGAATGTTTTTGTATAAAATTGTGAAATTTGGTTAGTAAAAATGTTTTGTTACATACCTGTTTATCAAGAAGTATGCAACAGACTCCTGTAGGATCAGTTTTTTTAGGGTTCCTGGCAATCCATTTTCGATAAACTTTGACTTCAATCACTTTGTTTGAGTCTGTAGGTTTTATGTCTGGTATATTAACTGGTTCTGCTGGAGGCATAATCATTTTCCCTTTGTCTTGTGGCGTCTGGGATGGCTGACTTGATCCTTCCATATTGTACAAAATTAGATTGTCGTTTCCTGTTTAGAGAAAAAAAAATGGAAACAGTATTAGTGCATATGATTGACTAAAGCTTTATGGTAATGGGAAGGTAACATCTATGTGGAACGGCAGTTGTAACAAAAATAACGAATAAAAATTTGATTAGATATCTACGGCATTAAGCATATTGGATATGAATAAAGGCCTAGTGGTAAACACAATATAAACTCTTTATTTTCTATTCTTATATAATAAGTGATTAGAATAAGTGATTGATAAACCTGGTTTGGTAAGATCTGTGACAAAAAATCTTTATACACAATATTTTTTGTATAATTGGGATTTTGGTTTGGTTGTTGGTGGATGAGTATCTTTAACCCTTGGTTGTTGCACGCGAGAGCGTATAGTTGACCATGGCCGCGGTTCGGAAGGTAAACTCCTATCTTGTTGAGTGACTGCCCTTGGCTTTTGTTGATGGTCATGGCGTAACATACTCTTAAAGGAAATTGCTTTCTTTTGAAGATGAAAGGGAGCTGTTCATCTTTATTAATTAACAGAATCCATGGGATAAAGACTTTTTCTGAGATACGCGTGCCTGTTATAATTTTTGCCTCGATGACTTTATTCAACAATTGGGTGACTATCAGTCTTGTTCCGTTGCATAATCCTCCTGATAGATTTAAGTTACGCAAAAGCATAACCGGTGTTCCAACTTTTAGTTGCAAGTTATGTGGAGGGAAACCTCCGAACGAAAGACTGTTTAAATACTCAGTATGATAGAGAAGCTCTGTTTGGCCACCGTCGTTGCTTTTGGGTAATGCTTCATCAGAGCTGAGATAAGTTTTAACTTCACCTTCAACCATTTCTAACACTTGTGCATTTATCAGATCTGCCGTCTCATTTTTAGGACACACAATTGCTCTTTCTTGTAAGGCTTTAGCTGTTGGATTTTGCAATGTTTGGTTGTCATATATGAAGTCTATCAATTCTGATCTTGAGTTGTCAGATTCCGGTATACAAAATCTATCTGGAATATGTACCCATGCACTATCTTTGCTGTCTTCTTCATCTGGTGTACCTATGTCACCGTCTCCGATGGTGAGTAGCCATTTTGAAAACTTGTCTATACTGTCTCTTTGTTCTTCAGGCAGTCCTTCTTTTAGTAGTCGCATGTTTTCATGAAGCTTAAATACCTTGAAGTGTTTCCACAGATATGATTGTGTGATTGAAGATGAAATAATTTCGTTTTTCGATGCCTTTTTCTTAACTGGAAGGGTTTGTCTAAAGTCACCACCCAATATGACAGTTTTCCCCCCGAACAAACAGTTTGGTGCATCAAGAATATCCCTAAGGATACGATCTAATGTTTCAAAGCACTTTCGATCATTCATTGGGGCTTCGTCCCATATTATTAGATCTACTTCCTTCAGTAAAATTGCTAAATGACTTCCCTTTTTTATGCTACACACTGATTCGTCAGTTACATCTAAAGGTATCTTGAATCTTGAGTGTGCAGTGCGCCCGCCTGACAAAAGTAGTGACGCAATACCAGATGATGCTACAGCTAATACTATCTTGGCTTGTGAACGTGTTGTGCATATTATAGTTTCCCACAGGAATGTCTTTCCTGTGCCTCCATGGCCGTATACAAAGATAAGTTGTTGCGTCTTCTCTGTTACTGCACCCATTATCAAATCAAAAATTATCCTTTGTTGGGTGTTTAACTTTGGTATCAGCAACTATGTTTCCCTCTGTAGCATCTCACGATCGTAGTTTCTTTCTTCCATTAGGAGCCGATTTTTTAAGGCCTTAAGCAGGTGTTTGGGCGGTAAAGTAAGACCAAATTCTGGTAACGATTTTGAGTAGGTGTTTAGGATTCCTTCTACTTCGCATGAAACGCAGGCTTCTAGGTCTGTATCATTTCTTTGAATGACAGGAATCCCAAGCATTTTTGAAAGTATGCTCGGAACGTCATCAGACATCTGTTTCCAAAAGGTTTGCCATAAGTCTTTTGGATTAGAAACATCGCAAAAAATGAGAATCTGCACGAATAAAGCCCTTAGTTGTGAAGCAGATGCATGGAATGAAGCTTCTTGTAACGCTATCTTCCATTCGTTATCGTCACCAAGCAAACCCATAGCTTCACATGCCGCTCTATACGTTGGGTATATTCTGTTGTCGACTTTTCGTATGTCTTCAAAGGATTTGCAACCTTTTTGGTGACATAAGAGCATCCTTTCATAAAATAAGTCTCCTACACTTGGATGGATGTACGTTAGTCTTCCAATTGCTGCTTTATTCATGTTTCGGCGCCTTTGCCAATACTTACCGCCACTATACCATGCAAATTCTTTTGGGAAGTCTAGATATGTAAGGTGTCTTCCGTCTTCCCACTTTGCATTATAGTTTAACCATTCAGTCAGTGTCGTCTTCTTATTGCAAGGGTTGGAAATGATCGAATTTAAGCTATTGTTGGCTCTGAACGTAACACGTTGTTTGTTTTCTAGATGTACCGCAAGTATCTGAACTGCTGGGTCTCTACTGTGTATGTCGAAACCGAATATCCTCCAACTTGCTTCATGTGGTCCGATGAATCTTGATTCTTGAAAGTTCTTGATTTCATCAACTCGTATACGTTGCTGCTGTGTGTTAGAAGATGAAGGTTCAGAAGCTTTCGTTATGTTAGCGACGACGCGGTCTGTGCCTTTTGAGATATACTTGAAAAGATATTTAATCAGCATGGACCATCCACAATATTCAACATTGATGTGTGCGTAATACCTCATACATAGCAATCTATTGTATGGAACGACGTACGCATTATCAAGGTAAACGTTGTTTTTCTTTGTTGTTGTGCCTGTGTCACGCCTTCTATAATGTACATATCCATCTCTGTCTATATATGTCTTGTCACAATATTTTTTTGGGAAATTCCTGTTACAACTGCCAACGCCTTGCATACATGGAGCGTCCTTGTTTGCTTCTCCACATGGGCCATGGATCATAAACTCTGAAATTACTCTGTAACCTTCTGGATCTTGAGTTTGTTCTGGTAATTCGGCGGAAATGTATCTGTCTACATCTTCGTCATTGCGTATTTTTGTTTCTTCTAATATCCAAAGTAATGTATGGCAGTGCGGAAGACCCCGTTTTTGAAACTCGATTGTATATAAAACTGTTGCATAAAGATTATGAACAATGTCAGAAATTTGATTTTGTTCTAAGCTGAATAAAAAAAAATAAGAGTATCTTTTTTTTTTTTTTTTTTTTTTTTAGGCATAAGAAATTTGCATTTACAATGAAAGAATTTTATGGAATACCTGCTGTGATTTTGCCTAAGGTTTTTGAACTTCTTAGAAACTTTATGAAATCTTGCACTTTTTCTTCAAACACGCGCACTACAATGTCAGCTCTATCTGCAGCAGTTAGTTCCGGGAAATCTTCCATATATTCTGTAATTTCAGGCCATTTTATGTTGCACGTGAATGTGACAAAGAATGCTGGGTTGCCATGTATGCGACAGATCGCCAATGCATCTAGGTAGTGGCTATACATGTAGCGCGGACCGCCTGTGAAAGATGCTGGTAGTATAATTCTTGAGCCAACATCGTGGCCATCACGGTCTCCTCTCATAATTGCGTCATAGAGCCCTGAAAGATATTCATTTCTAAAGTCATTTTGCTTTTCACGGATACAGTCAAGCCGGCTCTATTCAATTGCACAATAGGCCGTGACAATATATTGTTGGAAGAGTCGTCCCTGCAGAGGTAGAGCAGTGGTTTACGATCATGTATCTGTACAGTAATACATTTTCATGGACATTTTCTTTTGTTTCCGAGAGCTGCCATGCTGAAGCTTAAGCGGCATATCCTTTTCGTAACCTTGTTCACCATAGACGAATATCAACGGAAATTGAAGAGACATATAACACGGATGTAGCTTGTTCACCCTTTGTGCTGTTTGCGAGTGTTCTTGAATAATAATATCAAAGTCAGCCTGTGCTTCTTGGCTTTGTTCGTACACTATTGCACCAACTGTTTCTGCTGTAGGGAGTTCATATTGCCGGGTTCCTACTACACTATACAGCTTAACTTTGAACTCTGGTATTGTTGTATCTAATAGTTTATCTCTTGCTGTGCGAAACAATTGCACTAATGCGTTATGGTCATCTAGTAACTTGATTAACCCTTCTACAATGTCCCTTCTGAGTCCGCTTTTTCCTTCACCTCCAAAGTGAAACATACGGTTGTCAACTTCATTGTCTGTATCGTATATGTATAATTGCAGAAAACATGGCCGTTCCTTTTCTTATGGACAAAGTGACCCAATATTGTGGTATATTTGACCTGAAATGCGGAATACATAAGGTCCAGTTCCCTTGTTAATTGAGTCATCAACCTGGGCTCCATAAGAAGTCATGCTGAACATCTGGTTGTATGCTCTTATGTTTTCCATAAAGTGCCGATCTTTGTATAACTGTTTGATGTATTCAGGATATATTTGCTGTTGTTTTACGACTACGGACCCAGCTAAGCAGCATTTATGGTATTGAGGTACCGTATGTTTGTACGTGTTTGCTAATCTTTCCTCATACCAAAATCTGGCATTACAGTGCTCACAAATCTGGTCACATTTTCCAAACTGTGCATATTCCAAAGGTGGTCCTACACAGTTTTAAAATTCAACTAAGAAATCATTGAAATAAATGGAAGACTTTGTTCGAATATATAAGCTTAAAAAATGATGCAAACCTCTGTTTATGTTGCGTGTTGAATGCTGGTTTTTCTTTTTACCTATTAATATGCTTGTTTCACCTGTGTTGGTAGAAGTCGGTACATTGTAATAAAATTGTAACAGTTAAGGATAAGGGAAAATTGTGTAAGTAGTTTAAATTCTTTTTTCTTTTTTATATTAGCTGCATCGCTTACCTTTAGAGCTTTGGTATGTGTCGTTAGAGACATGAGAAGATAATCGTTGTCTCCTGTTGTTGGTTTTATCTGTACCTGTAGCATGAGTTAGAAAAATGTTTACGTATACATTAGAAGGTTATCTGTTAAAGATACCATTTAAAACAGGAAGGTTATGTAACAGACGTTTGCATTCCATGTATCTGTACACATTACATTAAGCCAGTTTATCTGCACTATCGCTAAGTAATAGTCAACTGTGTATGTCTACAAATTACAGATATTAAAATACCAATTCTCAAATTTGTGCACTTGTAGCAGTAATGAGTAGCAATATAGCAATATTCAATAAGTTTTGACAATCATGGGTAAGGCACTTACTTTTTTGTTGCTGATACATCATTTCATTATTGCATGATTCATCAATGTTCATTGGAGGATGTAAATAATCTGGCGGTATGTAGGAATCTATTTGGAGACGTGGGGAACCTGAATTTTCTGCAAAGAATATATTTATAAAGCAAATGGTTAGTAATGGTTAAACCGTAAGTCGATAGTAAATGTTTTAACAACCACAGGTAAGGCACTTACTTTCTTGTTGCTGGCACATCATACTGTTGTTGTATGACATATGTGTGTAGTATTCTTTGCTTTCGTTATTGGCAACTTCGTTAATGCTATAAGGTTCATCAATGGTTATTGCAGAATGTAAAGAACCTGACGGTATGTTGCAATCTATTTGGGCACGGGGGGAACATGATTTTTCTGCAAAGAATACATTTAGAAAGTAAAGTGGTTAGTTATCCGTTACATTGTTAAAAAAGATGTGTAAGTAAAGATGATGGATAAGAATCATAAGTAAGGCACTTACTTTGTTGTTGCTGACATTTCGTGTTATTGTTAGATGGCATACACGTGTAGTAGGCGTTGCTTTCGTTATTGGCGACTTCGTTAACGCTATAAGGTTCGTCAATGGTTATTGCAGAATGTAAAGAACCTGACGGTATGGTGCAATCTATTTGCGTACATAGGGAACTAAAATTTTCTGCAAAGAATACATTTAAAAAGCAAGCTGGTTAGTTATGTTTAAAGCATAAATTGTATCTGTCAAAGTAGAAAGATATAGCCATGTGACTACTCACGTGTTTGTTTCCTATTGTTACTTTGACACTCAGTCGCATTTGTTGCTGATACCTTTGCGTTTGCAGATGTTGTAAAGTAGATAGAAGATTTCTTTTCATTTGGCTTAACAGGTCTTAAAAAAACTCTTTTCCTTTTCCTTACTCCATAAGGGTTGTTATTGTTGTATGGCATATGCGTGTAGTAGCATTTGCTTTCGATATTGTCACGTTGGTAGATGCTATCAGGTTTCTCAACAGTTATTAGAGGATGTAAGGAATCCGACGGTATGTTGTATTCTATTTGGTTACATGGGGAACCCGAATTTTCTGCAAAGAATAGATACAGAAACCAAGTTGGTTAGTTATATTTAAACTGTAAATTTTATTTGTTAAAGTAGAGAGATATTCATATGTGGCTACTTACGCATCTGTTCGTTGTTGCTGCTTTGGCACTTTGTGACATTTGCTGGTGGTACCTTTGCGTTTCCAGATGTTGTGAAATAGATAGAAGTTTTCTTTTCATTTGGCTTAACAGGTCTTAAAAAAACTCCTTTCCTTTTCTTCGGTTCATAAGGGTTGTTTATTTTTTCAAGTTGGTGTCGTTTGTTTAATGTGTATGGTGCAGGGGTTGGAAACTGGCCATGGTTATGGTCAGAGATATAAGGGTGTCTGAAGTTGGGATTCTCTTCTTTGTGCGCAGAACTCTCAAGAGCAATGTCATTTAATATGTTGTTTGTAGTAAAAGTTTCAGTAACTAAATTATTAAAATGTTGAGTAGCTTCTTTTTTACTTTCTGCATTTTTTTGATTATAGTTGTCATGCGAACATTTATTTTTGCTAATATCAGAAAGCATAACACTGGAAGCCTCTATATTATCGCTAACGGCATTAACATTATATGCATCCACATCAGAGATTTGATTAAATTTTGTGTTACTGTTAGGCGATGACTCTCTTTTAGCTTTACTGTTAGGCGATGACCCTCTTTTAGCTTTCATTTTATTTAGAATACAACAGATGGCTATACATTTAGGCATACAATGTATATAAATAAAGGTTTTAGTTAGTCCCATTTGTGAACAGAAAAACATGCACAAATAAAGTATAAAGGCAAGGGTTGCAGATACTTGCATATCTAATTAAATAAGAAACAATGGAATCTCTAAGTTATCAGTACATGTTCTTCCTAATATACCATTTGCAAAAGCCTTTTATATATTGTCTAACTAAATCGCAAACCATAAAATGTATAAGGTGCAAGATCATGTTATGTTATTTTTTATACATTTTTTGCAATCACTTTGTGTACCTAAATACAGTATCATTACCGCAGTTAATTTATCAAATAACATATTCAATGTTTTACAAATCTACGGTTATAGTGATTCATGCAATTAAGACAAAAAACGATATTTGGTGATCGTATTAAATCCAAGAGCTGGCATACCTTACACTTATGCAGCTTGTAGTTGAGGTGAGGTAAATGCAGTGTTCATGAAGCTTCTTAGGTTTCCGGTTTTTATATTTTTTTTGGGGCAAAAAAATGTAGGGCGGTGGTGATCAAAATATGAGGCGGTGATGATGTCAGGCGGGTATTTGTTTGACCCGAAACGACAAACAAAGCCTTTTCAAAACACTTGAAACGACAAAAAAATGGAATATGTACTGTGGATCCTCTCACGTGCGTTCGGGTCTGGACCTACCATACGGCGTCGTTTCACACACCAATTAAAAAAATTTATAATTACTATCCTCTTTTTTTCTATTATATCCTAAAAAAAACTAAAAAAAAACGAATTTCTTTTGTTGTCCGCCCGCATCGTGGTTCAAGCTCCAATTTCTCATATCCGGTTGGACCGGTTTCATCTTCATTTTTAGAACTACTTTTCACTTTTGTCCAAACACCAACCTTCTTCTCATAAACTCATACACACACACACTCACCGGCGTTGCACCCCCATCATTCTACTACTCAAAAGGTAACCAACCTAACCTAACCTACCTACATACATGTTTATTATCTTCATATTACTCGTTTTGTAGCTGTACGGAATTTGATTGTTGTTTACACTAGTTGATAATAAATCCAAAAAGGACTAAAATAGTAAAATGTTAATGGTTTAGACAAGGGATTAAGTCGTACAATAGCAACGTACTTTCAGGTTTGTACCGTTTTGGTAAGTGTACTTTGTGCTACTTTGGTACGCCTACTTTTTTTTAACTTTGTTTAATTTGTATAATAGCAATGCAATTTCTATAAGTGTTTCGATTTGGTACGTGCGATGACGTATCAAATTGAAATACTTATGAAAAGTACATTGCTATTCTGCAACTTAAAAAAAGTTAAAAAAAAAGTACACGTATCAAAGTAGCACAAAAACCAAAAGTACTTTACATTAAGTGGGAAAAAAAAAGTATACGTGCCAAAACGGGACACTTTGAAAAGTATATTGCTATTCTACGAATTAATCCCTAATTGTTATCAGGCTTCGATATAGAACTCGGTTAATTTATTTGAATGTTATGAAATGTGGTTGTTAGGACTTAGG
The DNA here is from genome assembly GCA_910596185.1 of Chrysanthemum makinoi. NCBI lineage: Eukaryota > Viridiplantae > Streptophyta > Magnoliopsida > Asterales > Asteraceae > Chrysanthemum > Chrysanthemum makinoi. The sequence goes on along the minus strand of OU343225.1, from coordinate 506,805 downwards.
AGTATCAGTTTTCGGCCGTCCGATTATGGAATTTACGTTTATAGGTGATTTTATAGAGAGAAAGTTATAAGTACATATTATGGAATCTATGTTTCTAAACGTTGCTTTCGATATATCATTTGCTAGAATTCGGTTACGTCATGTAGTGTTACGAAATGAGGTTGTTATTAGGCCCGTCGGAACATGAACTTTTGGTTTTTAAAGGATTTTCTAGGAGAAAGTTTTTAAGTAAATATTACCAAATTTATGTTAATATGGTAGGCGTGTACCCACATTTAACACCGAGTGTGATAGTTGATGTTTTATAGCTTCACCTTTTACAATGTTAGACTATTAGTGGTGTAGTTGTATGATTGTACGGAAATTGGTTGTTATTTGTATGATAATGCATCGAAAACACGACTAAAATGTGTTACTAGTGTAAATAACTTGTTATCGGTTTGAGCGGTTTCGACATATCGCGTTAAGAGTTCGGTTACAAAATGAGATTGTCTCGAATTTAGGCCGCGGTACATGAAATGTTTTATAGGTGATTTTCTATAGCAAAGTTATAAGTAGATGACCTAGTTTACCAAATCTATTTATGTTTATATTATATGGATGGAGTGTACCCACATTTACCGCCGAGTGTGTTGTCATGGTAGAAAAAAATCCTTTGTGGAATTTTTCTGAAAATATTACTATTCTTAAACCTTGCAATTGGTTTGAGTGAGTATATTGCGTATAGAAGTAGGTTAAGTCATGTGAATGTTAAGAAATGAGGTTGTTAGGAGTATGGAAATTTATGGGACCCAATCATGGAACGTTGGTTTATAGCTGATACTTTAATAAAGCTATAAGTAGTTTACTAAATTTATGTTTATATGGATGGCGTATACCACATTTGCCACCGAGTGTTGTTCTAAGTTCTTTCCTGCTTCAACTTGCATACCATATTAACCGCATTCCATGTCGAATGTCCGTCACTCATCATTTACTATTAAAGCTAGTTAACTTAAGATATTTTTTTAGCTAAGCAACAAAATTAGGGTAACTTAGCACATAATGTATGTTATTAGTTATCTTAATCCTTAAAAAAGTCAAGGGTCATGCATATAACTGTATCATACGTTTTATCATATGAGTGCGTGTTTCTTTGGTTATCAATATGCTAGTTTATAGAAGCAAGGTGTGGGTTTTTTTTATATATGCTTTGGTTGAGGATAGGGGTTGCACGTGTAACTCATATTGTGTGGTGAAAAGGTATTTTTGGCATATCGTGTTAAATAGCCCTTGACATGTATCATGTTTTCTTCAAGAAACTTGACTTTGTTTCTAGGATTTTAGAGGAAAAAAGTCAAGTTTCTTAAAAACATTTGATGTAGTTACGTTGTTTGGGTTATCAAACATTAGACCTCATTGCTTTATAACCAATTGGTTGGCGATACGGGGTTACAGTTACTGCCGTTCTCCCATGGTTGAAGCATACCACTACTTTGTTTAAACTTGGAGAAACAGTATGATACAATCGAGATGCATGTGACATGGTTTTCTCATGGGTTAGATAGGATGCATCTTTTGATAAGTTAAAGTGCTTTCGATTTTTATCTAAAGAATCATATGGTAACTAGTTTTCAAAGGTGAATGATGGGTAATGAACTATGGAAATGAGGTGGCTAAGGTAGTAATAATGCGAGGTGGTGCAGTTTGGGGACCAGCAATGTAATGTTGTTTATTAGAGAAGAATCGATCTATCATCTAATTTGCTGTTTTTTATATAATAGTTAATTTAATTTGATTCTGTTAAAAAAAATTGATTAATAATAATAACTAGAAGAAGTATGGATGGCAGATCTATGGAAGCACAAGGGTATGAAGAAGAAGACGGAATTAGGGTGTTGGAATCTGACGAAGAAGAATAGGTTATGGAAATCGAAGAAGAACACGAAGACGACGATGAAGAAGATTTTAAAGAACTGGATGAATTGATACCACCAAAGGTTACAAGTTGGAGTGGTGCAGATGGTAAAATAGTTCATGGGATTGTGGTGTTCAATGATGAGCTTTTTGATCGCAAGCTTACTTGTCAAATGGATGTTTGCCCCATTTGTTATAACGCTTGGACTATTCAGGGAAAACATCAAATTTGGTACTTTCATCATCTGCTGCTTCCGCATACATTTGCTTATTTTTTACATTGTATATTGGATAAGCTATTCAACGTGTTTTGGTGTTATCTTATACCATAAAAAAAAGGTTGTCCCTTTATTTGAGGCTTTACTGAAAACACATAATCATTATTAGCTTACTCCATTCCACCCAAGTGAATAAGAATTGTTTTAGTTAGTCGACGATTAATTCACCTGAAAGATTTGATTTTCTTCAGGATTACAAAGGTTCTAACCTTTGATTTCTCAACTACTCATATCATTTTCTGCATTCTTTTATACTAAAGATGATTTATTTAACTTATTCATTTTGTTGAGTTCAAGCTTTTCTTGCAATCGAAATCTTGATTTCCCACCAAGTGATGAAGAAGAAAAAGCATTGATTTTTCCCCCTTTTTCTTTTTATTGGATGGGTCTAGTATGCAATCGTTTCATGGTTTTGCTTTCAATCCTTCCTCTACGGTCTACAAACAGTGTGTGACTTCTGTTTTTTTTTTTTTCTTAACTACTCTGTGTCATTCTAGTTTGTGTCTCTATTTTATGTTTTATACAACAGATGTCTCATTTACCTTAAAGATCTCTTTTAGTTAAAAATACTGGAAAAACAAAGGTTCAAATTTTATGTGTAGAAGTCTATTTGTGTGTGTTTTGGCATGTGCTTCTTAGCTTAGTTTTTACATTGTATCTTGGATAAGCTATTACGCACTTTCTAGGTGTTTGGGTGTTATCTTACATCATAAAAATTGATCCCTTTATTTGGGACTTTACTGAAAACACATAATCGCATAACCATTATTAGCTAACCCAAACAAAGAAGAAGAAGAAGAAAAGAAAACAATTGTTTAGTCAGTCACTATGTCTTTTATCAAAGACGGTTAATTCACCTGAAAGATTTGATCTGGTGAAGATTACAAAGGTTCAGCCTTTATGTGCAACTGAAAATTATATAAATGTGACGAAGAAGACAAAACATTGATTTTTTCCCTTCTCTTCTTTTTTACGGATGGGTCAAATAGTGATCGTTACATGGTTATGCTTTCAGTCCTTCCTTACACATAGTGTGCAACTTTTGGTTTTTCGAATATTCATATCATTCTAGTTTGCCTTGGTATTTTTTTAATACTAATGATGATTAACTAAGGCTATCTAGACTTTTTGTTTATTGTGTGGTTATCGCTTCAGCTGTCTTCCTTGTGGGCATATGTAGTTTGTCATGCATAAATAAATGGCTTCTTCAAAGTTCATCTTCTGGGAAGGTATAGTTTTCCACTTTATCGCCCATAATCTACTCATTTTACTACCATACTATTGTCTTAATTACCTCTTTCAAACAGTGCCCTGTATGCAACACCTTATGTTCGCACCAGGATGTTATACTTATTCATGTAACTCGCCTTTCTGATCAGAACAAGGTAATCTAACTCTTTGTTATAAAATAACCTTGAGCTCTTTTTACAATAAGTTGGATTTAAAGAACTATTATCGTTAATGCAGGCATCATCCGCCAGATACTTCCCATTTACGAAACAGGCTTATATGGAATTCAAGATTAATGAACAAGGTCGACAGCGTGATGCACAGAAGCTGATCCCTGATATCACACAGCGGGTGTTACTTGTTTTTCAAGAAATGCAAGTTGTAGAAGATCAGTACACTAAATCAATGGCCCAGTGGAATGATGTGAAAAAGCAGCTTCAGGAATTGGAACAACGGGCTGAGAAATTGGGAAAACCGGTTGATGAATTGGGACCGGCTGATGCTTTGAAACGTCAGGCTGATGCTTTGAAGCGGCAGGCTGATGAATTGGAACAGCGTGGTGATGCATTGGAACCACGTGCTCGTGCATTGGAACGCCGGCTTGATGCGCCGCGAGCGGGTTACCCAATTTCGGCCGAGGTTGAAGTTTTTTGCTCAAATGTACAAGGAGCATCAACTGAAGATCAAGAAGAAGAAGGAGCTATGTACTGCAGCACCTACCTGCCACAAAAACTAGGGTGCCGTTTGGTTTAGTTCATGGAATGACAATGGGTATAGGTTTGATTATGGGGGTAGCATAAAAATAGATATGATAGTTTGAAAAGTATTGTTTAGTATAAAACTTGGGTTTGATTATTCTTCCAACTTAAAAAAATACCTAAAACTATAAATGATTACTTTACTTGTGTATTTTTATATTAACAATTACATTGTGTTTTTCTTTTTCCCCTCAAAGAATATTTTTTCTATGAAAATAAGACGTAAATGATGGAATGAAAGATTCAATGATGAGACCCTTGCCTCCTATGAGCAAACCGGAATGAATATTTACTTTTGATACCCATATACGCAAACCAAACAATATTTCATCACTTTCATTACATTCCCTTTTTCCCATAGACACTAACCAAACACACCCAATATAGTAATATATCTATCATGCAATAATGTTATAATGTTATGGTGAATAATTTGCATTTTCGTGTTTGTATTAGTTTGCAATTATAATTACAATACAATTAGTACTTTGCTAGCATTAGGCTTTTGATGTCTTAAAACAAGACTCTTGGGTGATCTTTTAACCCATTTGACTTTTTCCCTTTTATTTGACCTTCAACAACTCTTTCATGTGCAAATGGGTCTGTATTATCAAATCTTAGTTTACCATGTCCATTTAGAGGACTATCTATCTCGAAGTTTTGTCATGTGATATTTTCTTACTTTTTTTTGGCAAGACAGTTGCAACGAAAAGAAACTTTTTGCTATGTATTCTTTTATTTAATAGTTAAGTCGAGTTTTTGATTTCGGGTTTTAATAGTTTAATTGAGCTTGACTTTGGTAATATTCGGCTATATTGCAATTTGCACCCCTAATATTAAGAGAAATGCTACATCCACATAATGTTTACAAAAAGAAATCCACACATACATGTGCCAAATGACTTTTACCAATAGAATTGAATTAAGTTTTCTCTTTCTTGTTTCTACTACTATGTTTAAGTGACACATGTATGCGTGAATTTATTTTTGTAAAAATCATGTGAGTGTAGCACTTCTCTAATAATAATTACCTCAAAATGAGTAAAACACACCATTTTATGCGGAAGTTATGTTTGGCAAATCAATGGTTTGTAGTATCTTCAAAATAACTGTGTGTTTGGCAAAATACTATTTTATTTTATAAAAGTGTTGTAGTGCTAAACATAACGTGTAAAAACAAGTATAGAATCTCAACTACTATGGTAAATGTTCAACGCTAATGCTTATTCCAAAAGAGCACTTTTATAAAAGCATTTTGACACGTTTAGCATTTGCCGTTTAAGTAAAAAGTTGTTTGCCAAAATTTAAGTTAATTTAGTTCATGCTAAATGTTCCGATTAGTCAAAATAAGTTAATTAATATACATTTAGGTCTTATAAAACAAATAGTTACCACTACATGCTATATGTTACTTCTTATAGCTGTGGACGGCTAGTTTAACACATTTATAAGACTAGAGGTAATTGTCACGACCAACACGATTGATTGGGTTATTTACGTGGTTAACCGAAATTCCGGATTGTTATACACTTGGTTAGAAGATTTTATGGAATTCTGTGAAAGTTGCAAGAAGGTCTTGGGAGCCTTTGGAAGGATTTGAAAGTTCTTATAAGCTTTAGAAGCTTTCTCCCATAGTAGGTTGTAGAACTCTCCCATGAAAGGTTGTAGAACCTTATAGTGTACATAATTGTAGTATAATAGAGGCATCCTCATTTGAGGAAGACATCTCTAAAAATCACTTGTAATCTCTTGTAAAGTTCTCTCAAGTAATACAAAGTACTTCTCCATTCCACTTGTTCCTTTCTTTAGAGCTTTCTTAGTTGTGTAGATCGTTGAGTGTCGGGCAAGGCTGACTTAGTCGAGACTAAGTGCCGCACGGAAGAACCTTGTAAGACAAGTCCATGACATAATGGTCACTAAACCCATCACCCATTACCTCTATGTCAGAAAATTTTGCTCGAGGGAGCACATTTTAATTTTTTCTTAAAAACTACACTATAGATTAGTTCTTTGAGGGAGGGGCAAATTAAAACAAAAGTAAATTATTTTCGAAAGTTTACACTACAATTTTTCTCGCTAGAGGGGCACATGAACCTTGTGACCCCCTATCTCCGCCCCTGTTCATTACACCACCAAACCCACCATTAAACAGGTGTAATTGTAATTACCAAACCAAACACATAAAAATTAGTCACTTTATATTTCAAAAACACAGGAAAAAAAAGAGTGCAAACCATTTGGTGGCCTCTAACCTTGCACCACCAAACCATGGCAAAGAATAAAAACCGTGTGCGGGTGTAATGGAGTTGGCGTGCCAAGGTGGTTGATCGTCGGTGATGACGAACAATGTTTAACAAATATCTATACTAGTTTATAAAATATTTGGGACTTGTTTAAAATAAAAAAACTTAAAAAATTAAGATTTAAACTTGCTTATAATGGAAGAGTTGTATTACTTTTGCTATTAAATCAAGGGTTATTAGACAAAAAAGTTACTAAAGTTTGCGAAAAAGTTCACCTAAGTTACTATTGTTTTTTTGGTTACAAAGAGGTAACTTAAGTAAACGGGTTTGTCATTTGGGTTACTCAAAGATTAAAAATGTTACATAAATGTTCTTGAGGGTGGGCAAATGGTACAGGTTCCCTTATCCACGTCAGCACCATAGTTTAAAATGTTACAAGGAAGTTACTATAGTTTACGGGTTTATGAAATAGGTTCTTGAACCTTAACAAAAGTTACTACGCGCTTTTGTTTTTTTTTTTTTTTTTCTAATTTTTATTTTAATTTTTTTACATTTTCTTCTTCATTTTTTATCTTTGTATATTTTCATTTATTTGTATCCGTTTTTATACGTTTATGAATGTTTTTCTCTCTTGTCGTACTTTCTTTACATTGTTTTACGTTTATGTACGTTTTTCTCTTGTCGTGTTTTTCTCGGTTCGTCGTTTTGTCCATTTTGTGCGTTTTCATCTATTTTTCGTTTTATTTTCATACGTTTCATAAGTTTTCATAATTTTTTATTAAATTTGTGTGCGATTTATATGCTTGTGTGCGTTTTACGTCTTTTACGTTTTCATACTAGTTTTATGTTTTTCTACACCTTTGTATGTTTTATATGTTTGTATGTTTTATACTTGTTATGTTTAATACGGTATATGTAAAATGTGTATAAAAACGTTTATAAAAGTGTATAAAATTGTGTGAAAACGTGTAAAAATAAACAAAATCGTATGAAAACGGAAAAAAATAGAAAAAGCAGCGAAAAAATAAAAAAAAAGTAAGAAAAGCATATAAAACGTAAGAAAAACATACGGCAAATAATAAGCTGGGCGAAAAGGTATAAAACGGATAAAAACATATAAAAGCGGAAAAAACGGACAAAAACGTAAGAAAATGGACAAAAGCGTATGAAAACGGAAAAAACGTAAGAAAACGGACAAACGTAAGAAAACGGATGAAAGTGTAAGAAAATAGGTAGCATATAAAAACGAACGAAAGTATAAAAATATGAAAACGGGTCAAAAAACGTAAGAAAAACAGACAAAAATGTATGAAAACCAAATTTTGAGTTAAGTATAAACGGTCGTTAGGATAAAGGACTAACAGTGTAAATGCTTTTTGCAAATGGTCGCTAGCTAACGGAAAAAACTAACGACAGTTAGTCTGAGGTACCATTTTTGAAATTAACGAAAAAAAAAACCTATAGTAGACGGTTAAAACATACATAGTAACTTATATAACCGGTGACCAAACTTAAGTAACCTCTTTGTAACCAAAAAAACAATAGTAACTTAGGTGAATTTTTTCGCAAACTTTAGTAACATGTTTGTCTAATAACCCTTAAATCAATACAAGTCTATCTATACATTTTAAGCATTACAAGTAAGAAAAAACATTGTTTACAACTATTTAAAGTACAAATACATTAACACATACAATTAATACACTATTTAGATAACTCCTCACTCAAATATATAACCATTTTACCACATTGTACAATCTAATCAAACAATATTCATAAAATTATTGTATAGATAAAGTTCTCATAAAATTTATTGTTAAAAAAAGCTAATACTCGAAATATATGACTTGCTGAAAATTTTAATTACAAAGTATTCGCCGCCCGCACGCACAAATACTTTGCTATACTAAAAAAAGAAAAGAAAAGTTCTCATAAAAAAATATTGTATTCAAAACTTTTAGTTTGTAAAATTTGATTTGTTTTTAAATAAAAGTGAAAATAAATACTCTTTCAACTGTACACTTTTGTCCGAACACCAAACTTTTTGTCCAGTCACCCACTGTGCACAAACTGAGTCTGCACCTCATCAAAAGATAACAACAACCTACATTCCTAACGTTAACCCTAATTTTCTCAATTTTACAATCCTTCCGCCATTCTCCATGGCGGAGCAACGACATTAGAGTTTCATTTTATCCGATCTGTTTATTATCTTCAATTATGGCTACTTTTTATTATGCTAGGCGTTTTGTAGCTATGTGATTGTAACAAAAATATTATATTAAAAGAAAGAGCTACTAGCAAGGCGCTAGAAGCCAAAAGGTACAAACAAGTCTAGAAATACAACTAACAACACAATCAAGACTCTTATCGAGACTTTTACCGCGAGGGCTATAAGAAAGATGAAAAAACTCTTGCCAATTATAGCAAACCAAGACAAGAGAAAAATCCTCATTCATGAGGGTCGAGCCACCGGTTTTCAGTCTAGAATATTTTTGATATAACCCCAAACAAGCCCCGAGGAAACAAAAGATAAAAGAGAAATGAAACAAAAGTTCGATAGAGGACCGAAGAACCCAACATCGAAAATCAACTAGAGTCATCTGGCATCCAAACTCCCAAGCAGCGAGGGGCATTTCAACCAAGAACACCAGTCGATCCTGATCTCATTTTTGGTTAAGAATTCGCGTTTAGATATATCGCGTTTAGAATTCGGTTAAGTTATGCGACTGTTATGATATTAGTGGTGATGACGTATAGTCTACATCCGGGTCACGAACCCGGCTAAAGTCCAACACTAACTTAGCCCGGTACGAGTCGGGCTACACCGATTAGAGGTTTGGGCTCACGAAGGCCAAAGCCCAAAGCTATTCACGGAATAGATATCCGATATCTTCTAAAATAGATAGATAATCATTCCCAAGACCCACTAAGGCGGGATACGCCGAAGGATGAGGAACACGGAACCAACAAGGATTCCGTGTGTATATAAAGGGAATCACATCCCTCGTTTAAGGTACGATTTACAAACCCTAACTCTCCTTAAACCCTAAACCGATTACTTACTCTCACGCTGGAGGATAATCGTGGGAAACAATCCCACGATAAGCCTAACGGTGTCTTTTATCTTTAGTGCTTGGTCTCAAGCGGCAATTCTCAATTGGTGCAGGAACCGGAGCTCCAAACAAGGAACGTCCAACTTTTGCATCAACAAGTGGCACCATCCGTGGGACCCTTCACTAAGAACCAAGAACTAGGATGACAAAGCGATCGCAATCGATTTTCTGGAAAGAAGGTGCACGTGGGGGCAACCCCAGCTGCATCTCTGGGGACAACCAGTCTTTGCTAAGAATCAAGGATCGGGCCAGGATTCGCCTTCCCTCCAGTGGAACCACTCTGGGGACAACCCAGGACAACAACTACCACCACCAGCCAGAGATCGGCTGGCACTCCTTTACTCCACTCCAATCGGTGCTCGAAGCTAACTTCACAAAGCACCCGGCGCACCCGACAAGAACAAGGCGTGTTGATAGAAACGGATACCCCGTCCTAGAGGAGTCGTTCGAATTAAAGCCAAGTAGTTTTGTCTCTCAAAATTACGAAGCCTTAGCTATCCTCATGCAAGAGGAAGCAAAGAAAAGACCAAGTCGGAGCCTGCATGCTCGGCTAGACTTTGGCCCAGAGTTTGGGACATCTCCACCGCGTCGTCAGAAGGAGAAACGCGGGAGGGGTAATCGCCGACCCCCAGTGTTCAATAGAATCGGAAGGAGAGTCGAGGGAGATGATACATCGACTCACGCCTATGACCGAAAGTGAGGAAGATGAGAAGCGCACCGATGTCCACACTAGACTTGGTAGCCGCAGAGTACAAGATAGGCGGGGGCGATATTCCCAAGTGAAATCCCCTAAGCACAAATTCGAGGACAAGCCGGCGCGCCGAAGGAGAGAGGAACTATCTTCTAGTAATTCCTCGGACAACGAGGACAGTGAGACGGACATTGGAAATCCGAAGAAAAACCATGACCAAGAAGAGGAGGATATGTCTCTCCCATGGCCCGTCGAAGGTAGATCGTTCACTAGACGTATCGGTGATTTTTCGAGAACAAAAAGAGGCGATGCCTACTAATGTTAAAACCTATGATGGAACAGGTGACCCGATGATCACCTAAAAATTTTCGAATCAGACGCAACCATTGAAAACTGGCCACAACCTGTATGGTGCCACATGTTCAATTCCACACGGTGGGAAATGCGTGAACTGGTTCAACAAGCTTCTACGCAGAAGCATCAATGGCTTCGAAGAGTTGAGGAAGGCATTCCGCCTAAACTTTACTCAACGAAAAAAGTGCGCTAAAAATCCCATTGAACTCGCTAGAGTCAAACAGCGACAAGGGGAATCCACAAGCACTTTCATGGAGCGCTTCAAGGATGAGTGCATGCAAGTCAAAGAATGTCCCGAAGTACTCAAAATCTCAGGGTTCATGAATGGGATCAGTAACCCGGAACTTATTAAAAGATTGAATGATAGGATTCCCCAATCCTTCGATGAGGTTATGAAGCGCACGCGATCCTTCGTACAAGGAGAGGCGCCGCAGTGATAGCAAGAAAGCTACTCCAACTACCGGTCACAGGAACAACACGGGAGACAATCCACAGATCGGAATAGTAACCGTAACGAAACTATCGCAACCCGAGGGGAATGGGCGCGACAATGACAAATATACCCCGCTTACCAAATCGCCAAAGGAAATACTGCCAGAGGGCTAACTTCCGAGACCACCACAAATGCGCACTCCGGAGGATAGGCGTGTCGGCAGTGGATGAATCTGGATTACCACGCGCGAGAAGGGCCACACCACTAACGAATGTGTCCAACTGCGCCAACTCATCGACAAGATGGTCAAAGAGGGTAGATTGGACCATCTGGTCAAGAATATCAAGGAAGGGAAGGACAAACAAAAGAGCGGCAATAAGAAAAAAACGCCTAAAGACAAGCCCGACACAATTTACATGATACAATCATGGCAGCGGGTCACAAAGCAGAAGGTAAGCCAGGATTTTTCACGAGGAAAGAAAATCTCGTTCCCCACCCTGACCGCGAACAACGCAGTGGTGGAACCACTTACCATAGAGATAAGCGCGGGGGGTCACGACATCCACCGCATGTATGTTGATGGTGGAGCTTCTGACGACATCATGTATGAGCACTGTTTCAAGCAACTGCGCGTCTGAAATACGCAACCAATTAACCCCAGTCGGAACAGCGTTGATTGGTTTTACAGGTGAAAAATATGGCCTATGGGACAAATAAGATTACTGTCAGACATTGGGAACGAAGAACACACCGCAACGGCCTGGATGGAATTTATGGTGATTAAATCTCCCTCGCCATACAATGGCATCATTGGGAGACCGGGAATTTCAGCTATGCGAGATGCGTCAACAGCGCATGTGATGCTTAAGTTCCCAGTGGAAGGTGGTATTGTTACTCTTTACAATGCCACTATACCACATAGAGAATGCAACACGATTGCATGCGAGACCGCACCAACCCCACAGCGGACGACCGAGAATTCCACATAAAGTAGCGATCCACCCGAATACCCGATCGAACAGGAAATAGCCATTGGAGGGTCACTATCGGACAACGGCAAATCAGCCGTGTGTGCACTCTGCAAAAGAACTTAGACATTTTTGCATGGGAGCCAAAACACATGACTAGGGTACCGCGATCAATCACAGAGCACAACCTGCGAATCCGACAAGGGTACTCGCCTATCCGCCAGAAGAAGAAGCGTGGCCCGAGGCCAGTAGCAAGCGATCTGGCGAAGTACACAAGTTGGTCGATGCGGAATTATCGCGAAGTCTACTACCACGGCGGCTTTCTAACCCGGTAATGGTCAAAAAGGCGGCGGTAGCTGGCGAATGTGTGTTGACTTTCTTGATCTTAACAAAGCTTGCCCACGGGATGCTACCCATTACCGAGATAGACTGGAAAATAGAGTCTCTGTGCGGGTATCCATTGAAGTGTTTCCTAGATGCGTATAAAGGGTACCATCAAATTCAGATGGCTAAAGAGGATGAAGAAAATCGACCTTCCACACGGCCAAGGTGTTTCTTGTTACACAAAATGCCTTTTGGCCTGAAAAGCGGAGTGCCACCTATCAGCGATTGGTGGATACCGTTTTCGAAAAACAGGTGGGTCGCAACCTAGAAGTCTATGTCGATGATCTAGTCATCAAAGCCATAGAAGATGAGCTAATACGCGACATTGAGGAGACATTTAAAACTCTACGAGAGATAAACATGAAATTGAATCCCAAAAGTGCACATTCGGTACGCGAAGGCATGTTCCTGGATACACTGATTGAACTGACGGTATAAAACCATGTCGAGAAAAAGACAAAGCGGTCATCGAACTTCCTTCACCACGCACGTTGAAGGAAGTCCAATCTCTTAACGAAAAGTTGGCCGGCCTAAACAGGTTCCTATCCAAATCAGCAGAAAAATCGTTACCACTTTTCAAAACACTCAAGAAGTGCATAAAGAAGGGTGATTTTAAGTGGACTACTGAGGCGGGAGGAAGCCTTCACTCGCTTAAACGACATCGGCAACACTCCCAACGCCTCGTTGCACCCGACCAGGGGAAGAACTGATCATGTACTTGTCCGAAACGATGGAGCAATCGTAGCGGTACTACTAACAGATAGGGATTCAGTGCAAACTCCCATCTACTTTGTAAGCAAATCGCTAAAGAAGACGGAGGCGAACTACACCGCCATGGAAAAATTGGTTCTTGCATTGGTGTTTGCTGCTAAACGACTACGAGGTATTTCCAGCGCACCCGATTGCAGTAATCACCGATCAATAATCAAGCAGATCATCTCTAAACTCGATGCATGGCCGACTCGAAGTGGAGTGTATTCTTTGGGCGGTAACACAACATCTCCTACGACCACGCACGGCAGGTTAAAGGACAGATTCTGGCAGATTTCCTCATTGAAAAGCCGGACACCGATGAGGTACCGCACAAATAAGACGGACCAACATGATCCATGGATCTTGTTTACAGATGGATACTCTTGCATTGATGGTTCAGGCGGGCCTTATCCTTAAAATCGGAGGGAATGGAATTCACCTATGCCTTTGCGTTTTGAATTCTGGCGACAAACAACGAGGCGAGTCGAAGCTCTACTTGCTGGACTACGCATTGCAGCTAGAATGGGTGTACGTAACCTAGAAGCAAAGCGTGGATTCCCTGGCTAGTAGCCAACCACGTGTTAGGCGAATACGTTGCTAAGGAGGATAACATGATTCAGTATCTTGCCAAGACCAAGACACTGATCAAAGGTTTTGACAGGTTCACCATCAAACAGGTTCCTAGAGGGGAAAACCGCAAGGCGGATGCACTGAGCAAGATTGCCTCGACAAGCTTTGCACACCTATCAAAGCAAGTTATGGTAGAAACATTGAGAAGCAAGTCCATCTCAGAGATGGAAGTCTCCACAATCATAGAGGAGGACGGTCCTACATGGATGACACCGATAGTGGACTTCTTGAACAAAGGAATGCTACCGGGAGCGAGAAGGAAGCTCGCGAGAATACGGCGCCGCGCAGAGATTTGAAATCGAGACAACATTCTGTATACCGGCTCCTTCCCGCAACCATGGCTCCGCTGTGTAGGCCCATTTACGCAAATTATGTGCTGCGAAAATCCATGAAGGATCATGCGATGCACTCGGGACCACTATCTGTTGTAGCCGCAGCGCCATGAGATCCTGGTTACCTACCGGCCTACTATGCACCGAGATGCGCGGGGATTTAATGGAAATGTACCGATTGCCAAGTGCATAGGCCAATCCCACGCCAACCACAGCATGATCTAACGCCGATAACATCACCATGGCCATTCTACAAGTGGGGTATTGACATCGCAGCCCTTTTCCCGTTGGCGGGGGATTAAAATTCCTCATAGTCGCTATAGACTACTTCACCAAGTGGATTGAAGCAAAGGCGGTGGTAACAATCATGCGCAACAGTGAACGTAGATGGGATAACATTGTATGCCGTTTTGGTCTTCTGGAGAAATCATCTCGACAACGGAAAACAATTCTGTGACAACCCCTTCAAAGGATCGGTGTGAAGCTACGCATCACACAAAGACTTTGCGTCCGTTAAACATCCACAAACCAATGGCCTAGTGGAACGGCGAGAATCGAAGCAGGCGAAGGTATTAAAACACGACTGGACAAGCACAAAGGGAGATGGGTGGAAGAGCTATCACATGTTTTGTGGGCACATCGCACCTCGATCAAAACCAAGACAGAGATCTCCTTCTCTCGGTCTATGGGACGAAGCCGATACAATACAGCCAGAGATCGGTATGCCAACCATCCGCCTTCTGAAGTAAATGTGGCAAATAATGATGAAGAACGGCGACTTGACCTAGATCTGCTGGAAGAAAGGCGTGAACGTGCAGCTATACGTGAAGAAAAATCGAAGTCAAGAATGAAGGGATACTATGACACTAAAGTAAGAAGTGTCTCATTGGACAGGTGACTTCGTCTATCGCGTAATGATGCAAGCCACGAAGACCACCGTAAGCTTGGACGAAGTGGGAGGGACCCTATGAGGTTCTTGAAGCACTAGGAACGGCGCGACAAGCTACGGGGCTTGGATGGTCGTGAATTTCCACGCACATGGAACATCTGCAATCTCAAAAGGTGCTACCTATAGAAATGGCTACGGCCAAGCGCACAACTATGTATTATTTTTATTTCCTTAGTATCATGTTTTTTATTTCTTCATAAACACTTGCAAGTATCAATAAAACGTTGCGGTTTCTAGCTAACTCCGTGACACACTTTATTTTGTTACTTCCATATACTATATGTCTTAACAATTTTTTTTTTAACATTTTTGCCTACATGGCGTGCATGCAATATATAAACCCACGATGGTCAAAAGGATAAGTTAACCTAATAAACAACTTGTTGAGTAAGAGGGTTGCAAACCCATCAACGCTGGATCCGCGTATCCTTGTTAAACACCTTGTTCTCAAGACGTTGGAATAAGCTCTGTGCGCACCCCACGACGGATGCTAACAATGCACATGTGCACGTTTAACAACTTTGGAACCAAGACACTTGATTCCTTAAATTGGTATTCTGATGCAGTTGCATACCATTGATATACACGATTATACTTGACATTGTTTTTCGGATTTTCATACATGATTATGAAATCCTTGTATTATTCACACTTGCATATACAGATAACAACGTATATTCCTTTTACGCAAAGATAAATACGAATAAGTGTGTACATCACAAAAGAAAAATATCTTTACAATACCCTTCACAAAAGGAGGTCCATTAATAGACTACGAGTTATTTATCACAGATAGTTACAGACACTGAGATAAACTAAAAACTGTGACTACGCTTCAAGGAGGAACTACCCACGCGGCTAGTATCATCCCCAATCCTATTCAGCTCTGTAACAAGTCACATCTCGACGAGCCACGGTGGCAACACTCACGAGCACCCCATCGGAGAGGGAGGTGCGGCGCCAATGCCACACATTACGGCCTTGCCCTTAATACCTTTCTTTTAAGAAGCCTCGTCGCATGCGCCTCAACACTTGTTTCGGGGGACTTCGTCCGGGACAAAAGGATTGAGGATATCTGGAAGCGAGGAACACGGTTGGGATGCATCGGGTCTAAGGTAATAGTCCGGCTGCGCAATAGCCTCTCCACGAGATGACGGGCTAGAGTCGGACACGCAAAATTACGTCTATTGGATAGTCGATCACGCTCTAGTTCAGCGATCTTGGGAGTTCCAAGTCCTTCATCCTCTTCATGGCGGCTGACGGATTGTCATAAGCCTTCATCATAAGTAGGTACTGCTCAGCGGGTACCTTTAGCGGTTCAGCCTCTTGCAGCTTTTCAATGGCTTCGACTTTCCACGCTCAGCACTTCACCACATCCCCGAAGGAGTCACGAACCTCTTGTGACTCCAGGGACACCTAACGCCTGCTAGGCGGAGCCCATGGCTTATGAGCCATCTCTCGGCTATGGTGGAAGAAGTTGCGGATATAACTCTTCGTCGTACTCTATGCTTAGTTTACGCAACTTCTCCTCCTGCGTCTCTAGAACACTTTTCACACGATGGTGCGAAGTCTTCAAGCCGGGAGGTCGAGTCGTCTTTGCCATTTTCCAAATATTTAATAGCCCACGAGACAAGAAGACTTATAGCTCGCTGCCTCCGCAGCTCTTGATTTATTTGACACATCAGTGCCATTTTCTCATCGGCTAGTTTTTTAGCATATGACCCAAGAGCCTCTGTTTCGCCTCTAGAATTAGCCAATTGAGCCTCAAGTAGTGCAATGCGTTTGTCTTTCTCCGCATCTTGGCTAGTATCGCCCGAGTACTTTGCCTTTATCCGCGTCGCTAGCGAGACCAGGTCATCCACAAGTTGTTCCATGGGTGCTTCCCAGCGGTCTCAGGCTCGCGTTTTGGCTCTTCGGCCGGATGATTCAGTAGCGACTTGGACTTGCTTGGGGGGGGGGGCGACTCTGCGGATTGTTCAAACCTACAAACATGATGAGATAATCACGGTTATTGATGCTATCTAGCTATATTTTGATACATAATCTTTCAAGGATACTTACGCAGGAATGGAGGTGTCCGATGATGGGGCGCGACGCAACATCACCGGAAGATGACTCCACGCTAAAACAATTGGCGCTTCTTCCGGAGGTGGCGCCATCGCCGCGCTTCCTTTTGCGCTCAATTCGGGACTCTCTTCTTCCTCATGTTTCTTCCACGTGCTCCGCCGCTATGGGCGGGTTTGCGTGGAGGTGTCTATCTGTGGTACTCGGCCTACTCGTAAGGGAGTTGCTTGGGCGCCAAGGATGAACTTTCACCCTTCGCCTATATCCATAGCTACGATGCGCGGCCACCGCAACTAGCACGGCTCTTCTCCCTCCTTCGGGGTCGAGTTCCCACCTTTACATCCATTGGCTTTGTCGGTGCACCCGCGAATAGATCCATCTCTGCGCAACAACAAAAAACACACACGTTCATGACAAGAACGGCGAAATAGTGAATAACTACAGGAATGTAATTCTACGGGTGCAGCATGAGCACCCACCCTGACCATCGGCGTCTAAGAAGATAGGGACTTCTTCAGTTGCCAAAATAATTGTGGCTCAGGCCAATATGCACCAAGAACTCCTCGGGGTAGGAGCTTATAGGGATGCGGTTCGCGTTTATTGTTTCCGCATCCTCGCATTATATGATCCGGGAGGGGGCGCATCCTTTGGCGGTGTCCCCTTAGCGTAAAAATCGAATGGGGCGGAAAACAAGTGTTGTCAAACCAGAAAAAGGTTTCCCTCCAATTTCGGAGCGCGTCTAACTTGTCTGTGTAGCATTGGAGGGATCCAGGGCGTTTCGCGAAGGAAACCCACCCGTTTGACCACGTGGTGTGGAAAAATGGCCGGAATAAATGGATGGTCGGATTTATGGCCAATAAGTGGCAGTTCACCTCGAATTAATTAATTTCGCGCACCTATACTGATGCGGTTGGGACAAGTGAATGCGGTAATAATTCAATACATCACTTAAGAATAATGATATGGGTATGCGCTGATTTGCGAATTCAAAAAATCGCGTGTATACACCAATCTTCCCATCGGGAAAATCCGCTATTGATGCATTCGCAACCGGAACTTCCGGATGTACTGCGCTAGGGATATAATAATCACGAGGCAAAGCTGTTGTAGTTCCTCTTCCATTATGTTGGATGTAAAATCAGATAATTCCTTAACCATGGTATTGTTATAATCAAGAATGAAGGCAGCGCGGTTTACCTTAGGAGTATTTCAGTTTGAAGGCTTGATGTGTTGGCAGGTTTGCTAATGGCGGATTGTTTTACTGTGTGTGTGGTGACGGTAAAAATGAAGTGAAGGGGTTATATAATCTTCTCCCGCCACACGATGACCAACACGTGGACTCCACTAACCCTAACTGTGTGGTTCAGATTGCTTGATGGGACACAGGTGCAGTAACTTTCCCCCGATTTACGAGGTGCCCATTTTTTAATATTACGACTGGATACAATGTATCCAGCGAATATTTCTTTGGCTTCTTTGTTACGTTTGGTATATTTTTCATTGACTATGGTTATTAGTCTAGCATCCGATTCAGCTACGACTGCGCATACTAGACCGGGGACATGATGACGTATAGTCTACATCCGGTCCACGAACCCGGCTAAAGTCCAACACTAACTTAGCCCGTGGAGTCGGGCTACACCGCTTAGAGGTTTGGGCTCACGAAGGCCCAAGCCCAAAGCTATTCACGGAATAGATATCCGATATCTTCTAAAATAGATAGATAATCATTCCCAACCGACTAAGGCGGGATACGCCGAAGGTTGAGGAACACGGAACCAACAAGGATTCCGTGTGTATATAAAGGGAATCACATCCCTCGTTTAAGGTACGATTTACAAACCCTAACTCTCCTTAAACCCTAAACCGATTACTTACTCTCACGCCGGAGGATAATCGTGGGAAACAATCCCACGATAAGCCTAACGGTGTCTTTTGTCTTTTAGTGCGCAGGTCTCAAACAGCAATTCTCAATTGGTGTAGGAACCGGAGCTCCAAACAAGGAACGTCCAACTTTTGCATCAACAAGTGGTTAGGTAGTTATATAATTGTATAGAATTTCGTTGTTATTTAGTTGATAATGAATCGAAAATGTGTTACTAGTGTAGAAATTTGTTTCAGTTTGAGCGAATTTGATATGTCGCTTGTTAGAATTCGGTTAAGTTATGTGAATGTTATGAAATGATTGTTTGTTAGGAGTATCGGAATTTAGGCCAAAGGATATTATAACGTATTGTTATAAGTAGATGTTACCAAATCTTTGTTTATGATATTAGTGTTTTAGTTGTATGATTGTACAGAGTTTGGCTATTTGTTTGGTAATGAATCAAATAGAGGACTAACATATTAAAATGTTACTAGTTTATAAACTTGTTATCATTCGAGCGGTTTCGATATATTTTGTATAGAATTTGGTTAAGTCATGTGAATGTTAGGCTATGCACAACGGTTGGGTCGTGCATTGATCAAGTGATTGGTCATCATTAGTAGTCTCGTTGGGGAGATAAGGTCGTCGTCGATCGCCGAGCAAAAACATGCATATCTCGGTCAAAAATTCGACCGATCTTTTACTAAAAAAAAACACCTTTTAATACAAAAATTCGAACATTGGATTAATATTTTTTTATTTTTTTTAATTTTACCACTGTTACAATATTATAAATATCAACCTCAAACACACTTTTAAACACACAATTTCAAACATAATTCAAACAATTTCTCATTAATATTCATCATGTCAAACAAAATAACTTCCAAATCAAAAACCCCAGGATCCCGAATTCCACAAAATGCCCAAAGTTTATCGCCGAATCAAACTTTTCGATTAACTGGTGTAACACCACCACCAAATCAAAACATTCACTTTCGTTCACCCGGTTTTGAATATCAAACGCAACTACTACAACCACCACAAAATCAAAACGCGTTTTACCATAATCGTCCATTCAACCCACCATATCGTCCTAATACCGATTTTCACCAATCACCAAGTGGGTTGTCGTATCATCCTACCATGGATTTCTCGACGTCTTCCCAACTGAATCAAGCGTTTTCCCCACTTGAGCGTAAGGGTGAGCATACAACCCGAACGGACCGGACCGACCGTCGGACCGACCGAGACCGGACCGGACCGACCACATTCGGTCCGGTCCGCGGTCTTGGCATTTGGACTAATTCGGTCCTCGGTCCGGTCCGGTCCGGACCAAAACCGACGAATTTGAACTAATTTGGACCGGACCGACCGAAGGACCGACCGGACCGGTCCGGACCGACACCGGACCGACCACATTCGGTCCGGTCTCGGTCTAAGGTTTATGCCGAAATCGGTTTTCGGTCCGGTCCGGTCTTGGCCGGTCCGATCCGGTTTTTGGACCATGCACACCCTTACTTGAGCGTGTTAATCTTGATATGAATATGGAGCAGTTAATGCAAGACTATCACCCTAAACATTACCCGACTCAAAACTATCTGACTCAACATTATGCGAGTCAACATTATCTGAGTCAAGATGTTTCGATGGGGCAAGCTTCGGGTCACATGTTGGGTCACGGTTGCACCACGGTTTGGTTCGAGGTTCCATTCCGGTTGAAGACGATGACAATGTCGAAGAGATGTCGCAACCCAAGAGCCAAAGCCCAAACCATGGACAAAGGCGGGAGAGGCCGCGCTATGTAAAGGTTGGACTCAAGTGTCGGAAAATTCCGAGTGAGGAAACGCTATCAAGAGTGCGGGGTTTTGGGATGAGGTGATACAATACTTTTTAAATGAAACTGGTTCAGAAAGAATGTACGACTCGATCGTGAGAAAATGGAAGAATAGGGTTCATTGTAGGGTTGGTGTATTTTGTGCAATTATGGATAATATCGAGGAGAATCACGAAAGTGGTGAGAATGACCTCGATATGTATCAAAAAGCTTGTAAAGAATACCAATTGATTCACAATCATGAGTTCACATTGGAGGAGTGTTGGAAAATTTTGAAGGATCATGTTGCTTGAAAGGATAATGAGAGGCCTTCTTTCTACAATAACAAATGGGGTCGGAAGAAATCTAAGACTTCGGAAACCACCTCGGGCTCAACAATAGGTGGTTTGACTTTGCACAACGTGGATGATTCTGAGGAGGAAGAGACTCGAGAATTACGACCAATTGGTCATGACCAAGCCAAGAAGAAATCATCCGCCTCCTCTTGTGAGGCACCTCCATCATTTGTTAATTTGGTAGCTGAGAAGTTCTTCAACTTCAAGTCGACAAAATTGGGAAAAAAGAAGGAGATCACAGAGGATTGCATAAAGTTGAGGAAATAAGAGATGGAGATGGAAGAGGAAAGAAGTCAGTGAAAAGAGTAGTTAGAAATGTATAAAATTGAGCTCCAACATCGACAAATTAAATTGATAGAAAAAAGGAAACGGGACCAAGACATAATTTCCTGCAGTTCAACAATCGATCCAAATTTGCTCCCACGACAACAACGTGAACTTATAGATATGAAGGCATCAATCAAGCAAATGTATAACATAGATTATTAGTTTACGTTTTTAGCTGTCTTTGTAATGTTTTTATTATTATGAAGGCATCCTTCGTCTTTCATGCGAAAAATATCGTGATAAGCAGTTGATACATTATCTTCAGTCCTAAGCAAAATGTCACAAGTGTTCATCTTAATTGTAGCATATTCTTCTAATGGTCCAAACGAATACTTGATAACTTCGAATTTTTCAGATGTGAACGTTGGTGGTTCCTTGTATGGTATGCCAAGTAATTTACATCTTCATTTTTTAAATGCTTATTCTTTATGATCAACAAAATAGGCTTCATTATTAGCTTCCAAATAATCTTGAAATTCTTCCAAACCATCCTCATTATCTTCATAAGATTCCAGCTTAGCATTTTCAAACAAAGCTTTTCTTTTTCTTGCACTATCTTCAAGCAAGTTATACCATTCGTGATTTTGAAAATAGATTTTATTTCCAATGCAAATTATTCCAGGAGGATCACCTTCGTTACACGATATCTCCTTTTCCCAATTACATGTTGGCCATGTATCGAGTCCATATTCGAAGCGAAGGGGCTCACATGTATGTTCAATTACATCCTCCATTCATGGTTTTTCAGAAACCCATGGTGTATTGCAATCATTCTCGTAGTAGCAGGTATTTTTAAACCCTAGCAGATCTCTAATAAGCACATCATCATCAATTTTCAATAGATAGTTGAATTTTCTGAACTTCTTGCATAAGGGCGTTTCATAGTCAAATAGGTTTATTTCAATCCTAAATAGTTCAGCAACTTCATCATTCAGTTCCTCCTCATCGTCTCCTCTTATCCAATAACACCATAGTTCGTTTTGAGAGAAGCACTCATCTTCTTGTGGCTGTGAAATTTAGAATTTAGCCAACCGATGAATTCAGGATCTTTAGCATAGGGTTCTTCATGCCCAAATTGTATTAGAAATTTCTTCTTAAGATCCTTCCAAAGAGAGATAGAACTAGGAGGTTTGTTATCCAACCATTCCTTTGAGGCTCCGATAAGAGTAATTGGGAGGGCGCGAAGCATGAGTTGTTCCGAATCAGCATCTGTAAGAGTGTATAAGTCAATGATTTCATAGATCTTCTCAAGATGTATCACCAGGTCTTCATTGTCAGATCCTCTGAAAGTTTTACAACGTAATTCATAGAGAAGTTTCCCTTTTAATGCAAATTTGTCTTCTCCGGTAATTCGAAACTTACCAACACGAGATTCGCAATATTGTTGATTCTTAGTTATGTGCCCCTTCATGGTATGGTCCATGATTATTCCTGTGAGCATAAACAAATTCATCAGTAAAAGTTGTTGATATATGCAGACGATACACCGTATCCAGTTTTCTGGATACGCCGTATACTCAAAATAAAAAAATCAGCCTTTTAATTAGATAGAATTATACGCCGTACTAACAAGAACCAGTGCGCCGTATATTTAAATTTTATAAAATAAAATTGCTTATTTAAAGAATATAAATACGCCGTATAAGCGAAAACTTATGCGCCGTACGACCGTTACGTTTAAAAAATTAAGCCTTTAGATTTAGAAAATAGATATGCCGTATCGAGGTTAATCGATACATCATACTATATTATTTAAAAATTCGGATATGTTTTTGAAAAATAAATAATACGACGTACAAGCAAAAGCTTATGCGTCGTATAACATTTTAGGATTTAATTAAATCTTATTAAAAACAGAATACGTCGTATCTATGATCTTAGATGCATCATACCCGAATATTAAATAAGATATTCTGTACGAATAATAAAAAAGCACTACGCCGTATCTATTAGATTAGATACGCCGTATCGTTCACATCAACAAATTACAGCAAAAAGTAAATATGCAGAAAACAGAAAAATACAAAAAGTAAAAAAAATGCAGAAATCAAATAAAAACAAGAAAACATCCAGAAAAAACAAAAAATACAAGCAATACAAATATATAACAAAGTTAGTAAAATAAAAATAAAAAGAAAAAGATTAAAATAAGGTTAAAAATCTAAATACTAACAAATATGCAGGTATTAACAATTCTTTCCACGACAAAGGCGCCAAAAACTTGTTATGTTTCGTTGTGTATAGGTAAATAAATTATTATTATCAAGTTTTAAATTTATATTTAGCCGACTTAACCTATAACAAACACTAACGAGCAGTATACCCGATCAGTGTAGCTTAGTTGGTAAGTAGAGTGCCGATCACTAAGAGCGGAACGTTAACACTTAAATATCTATTAATATTTTAATCCTAAAGTTAGTCGAAATTAAACCAAATCTAACGCAAGGGGGTTTTGATAACATCAAATATTCCTGAATATTAAGTGTCAATTTCCCCCGATAATGTTCGTTATTTATATCATTTATATGGATTTACGCTTGTTTTCCATTGTTTTCCACTTTCAGGTAAATTACGAGCATTGGAGCTAAAGAGACGCGGAAATGGAAACATTACTAAAGATTTATCACAGTATGCTTATTTTTGAAGAAGTTACAGCGTAACTCGTCTCTCACACTACGTTGTAACTATTGCGTGACCCAGAAGTCCAACTTATCAAGAGGTTACGGCGTAACTCTTCCCAAAGGTTACGACGTAACTCCATTAGGTCAAAAGAGGTTCCACGCCGCTGATACTTACGCCGTAACTACTGCATCACTTACGAAGTAACCAATTTTATTAAAGACTACGGCGTAACCACTTATAAGGTTATGCCGTAACTAGCAGATCTAGTGTATTTACGAAGAAATAGAAGGTTACGACGTAACTCCTCTATGGGTTACGCCGTAACCCAGAACTGGCCTATAAATACCCCACGAATTCCAGCATTTCAAAGCATCCCATTCCACACACAACACTCTGAGAACGTGGGAAAAAGCTCAAGGCAGGTCTAGGGAAGCATACGGAGCTGTTTCCAAGGGAGAAGTTACACCATTACGATAAGCTTTAGCATTTTATATTTCTTTTACTTTCAATTCATGTATTTCGTACCTTTGAATATTGAATTGATGTGCATGATTAATATGAGCGGCTAAGCACCATTTGGTGCTAGCCTAGTTATGATTCTTTAATTGTTTTGTTTGCGTTTACCTTTACTTTCGTACAATTATTTCTAAGTGTATGCATGCATAGTTCTTTGGTAGTCACCCTTGGTTCGGTAGTTTTGAATGGCGATAGAGGCCAATTGCCTAGGATATATGACCAACTGACCCTAGGTGAGCGGACTGAGACGGGAAGGGTAAGATATGACCAACTGACGACCCTTTCTACTTGTGCGATTTGACCAACTGATCACCTATCATTTGGATGAACTTAAGAATTGGGGGTGTAGTGTCTAAGTTCCTAACGGTCGGGCACTCACTATTTAGAATCTAGCATGTAGCGGTACTTAATGACTTCGCTTAGGGGACCAGGAACAACAGGACTTATGACGGTGCGTCTGATTTCTCCTGTGGTGGCATCTTTGCTGATAGGTTAGGACGAATTGACCAAATGTTGTCCTCTCGAATTTGACCCCACCTGAAGTCATTGGAAGTAGGTAGACGTAGACATAACTAGCTAGGAGGATTAACTAGATTAGCACCGCTATTCCTCTATTGATTTCCCTTTACCATTTATTTGTTTTTATATTCTGCATTAGTAGTTTAATTAATTAAATACCTATCGAAACTATTATAATTCTGTGACAATTAGACTTAGTAATAATCCAACACACATAGCTCTTGGGACGACCTCGGATTTACCATTTACTACACTACACACGACCGGGTACACTGCCCGTTAGTGCATTAGGGTAGACCATAGGTATAGCGAGACACTATAAATATTAAGACCTGGTCAGTAAAACTTGCATCAAGTTTTTGGCGCCGCTGCCGGGGAGTTATTTTTGGATTAATATTATGTCTTTCATTTCGTTTTTAAACTTTTCTCACGATCATATTTCAAGTTTTCATGTACCATGGAAGCTATTAACATCGATAACCTCACTCTTGAGGAATATTTGGCATTGACAAGAGAAGAACAAGGGCCAGGGATTGTTAGGCCAGCCATTGCAGAAGATGCTCAATTCGAAATCAAACCTCAATTCATGAGGGAATTGCGTGCAAACCCCTTCTCTGGAAGCATCACCGATGATGCCCATGAACATGTAGACAACGTCGAATACATTGTCAGCCTATTCAAAATCCCCAGAGTCTCACACGATGCTATAATGCTACGAGTATTCCCTATTTCTCCTACGGGAGCTGCAAAAAGATGGGTCGATCGATTACCTGCAGGGACTGTCAACACTTGGCCTATCTTAAAAAAATATTTCATTCAGAGATATTGTCCTCCATAAAAAATGGCTAAGCAAATGGAAGAAATTCATAACTTCAAGCAAGAGGGTGATGAAACATTATACCAAGCTTGGGAAAGATACAACGAATTGTTATACAAGTGCCCTACTCACGATCTCAACAGCCAACAAAAAGTGAACGTCTTTTACAAGGGACTGAACATCTCTTCAAGACAAATGATTGATTCTCAAGGGCCAATTCCTAGTATGACACCCACCATGGCTTTGGAAACTATTCAAAAAATGGCAGACCACTCTCACAAATGGCACAATGGAGGAAGCAACCGAAGTAAAAATAATGATATTGAGGGTCTTGCAGCAATAAACAACAAATTAGAAAGCCTTGGAAGAGAAATGAAGAAGCTCAAGGAAAATGTGCATTCCATTCAAGTGGAGCGAGATGGGGCTCGTCCTTCTAAAGAATGTTCCTCCAATGAAGAAGTTAAAAGGATCGGAGAAGTGAACTATGGGAAAGAATTCCCTTTCAACAGCTACAATAATTTCGAACCTAGGTATCGTGAAAAATCCCCTGGGTTCTATACAAGAATCAACAATAATCCTCCTAAACCTAGCCTTGAAGAAATAATGCACCGACACATTGAAGAATCGACAAAAAAGGAAGATAGACTCAAGGAATGGATTGTCAAAGTAAAGGAGGACACCAATATGAACCTACGTAACCAAGATGCTGCAATTAAGAACCTCGAAACACAAATTGGGCAATTAGCTATGAACCTTGAAACAAGTAGTGCTAAAGCCACTTCCTGCAAGGCCATATTTGCACAGGATAAAGCAAAAAAGGAGCAATGCACATCCTCTATCACTAATGATCTCTCCGGGATTAACTACCTAAGAGAGGATGATAAAGCAGAAGACGACGAGTTCCTACCAAGCCAACTTCCTGAAAAGCTGCATTACCAGGAAAGTTTTCTTCTCCCTTGCACTATTGGTAATGTTAAGATTCCCGCATTAGCTGATTTAGGGGTTGGGGTTAACATTATCTCAACTACTTTATTTGAAAAAATCAAACTTACCAATTTAAAAGAAACAACTATTATGATTGAAATGGCGGACTCTTCTAAGGTCCGAGGGGGTTGTGAACAATGTGCTTTTAAAAATTGGAAAATTTTTCTTCCCCACCGATTTTGTAGTTATTGACATGGGAAAGCGGGAGGCTTACAACTTGATTGTTGGAAGACCTTTTCTGGCTACTTGTAGGGCTTAAATTATGGTTTTTGAAAAACAAATTTCCTTGGGGACCGAAAATGAACGAATAACTTTTAGTATGAATGAGCATTTAAAACCAAAAACTGAAATTTCTAATAATGTTCAAGCGCTGAACCCCACTCTACACTCTAAGCCTATTACTGATAATCGTAAAGAAAGTATTGATCATTGTAAGCAGAAACATGATGAAATTGTCCAAAGCATTGAGGAAACTCTAAGTCCAAACAAACATTTTTGGAACTCGATGTCAACCAAAGAATGTGAATCAGCATGGCCTCCGTTTACTCATCCTCAAAAATGTGAAAGAAAAGCTAATGAATGGATTTACCCTCATAAGGGAGAGAAACATGATGTTGAATTAGCATTGGAAGATTGGTACAAATTAAAGCTTGGAAGCTCGAAATTTATTAAGGAACTGATCAAGCAGTATGGGTGCAACCATCTCACTGACATCATAGGCGGAACAAGATCCAACTTCAGCATTACTGATAATATTATTACTAAAGATGATGACCAAGAAGAATCATGTAATAAATGGCTTTCACATAAGTTGGGAACTATTGGGCTCAATAATTCTACAAGGAAAAAAGGGCTTGATAATTGGATGAATGAATACCAACGAATGATGGAAGTGGGGCAAGTTCAAAGGCCCCCATAGGAGCCTCGCGGCTCTGAGTCTAACTTAAAGACTCGTAAATAAAGAAAAGTGCTCTTTCGGGAGACAACCCGAATTATCCCTTTCTTCTGTTTTTATTTCCTTTCTGTTGGGTTTTGTGTTTTCTAACCATTTTTGCAGGAGACAAAGAAGTAATTACTGCTGCAGTTGCTGATCTGAACAGAGTTACGGCGTAACTCATCTTGGTGATTACACCGTAACTAATATTTTAGCAGCAGAATTCTTGACGCATTGCCAATTACGGCGTAATTCCATCTCAGTGGTTACGCCGTAACTATTCGCTTCACAACTCATACCAGGTTTTGCCTGTTAAGGCGTAACTCTCTCATAGGAGTTACGACGTAACTCTCCTCTGCTTTAATTCTTTCATTTTAAAACACAGTAACCTTGTATTAGTTTTTAAATGAACTTTGTGGGTGTGTTCCCTATAAACCCTCACGAGACTTCACTCGTCCACTTGGGACACCAAGTGGTTTAAAAGGCTTGTTGCATTCGCTAAATGCAACAGTGATTCCTACGAAAGTGAGTTAGGTTTATTTTTCATTTTATTTTTTCTTTTTAGAATTATGCTTGTCGGTATTGTGATTTCAGGGATTGAAGTTTGTTCTTGACGCTTTAACGAAGGCACGATCCTTTCTCGTGGGCCTTTTTCTTTTTGGAGCAAATTTTAGGGAAGTTCTCGCTCTAATTCTACCTTTCTCTTCACCTTTATTTTAATGCCTAGTACAAAAGGTACTTTGTACAATTCAAGTGGGGGGACGGGAGTAGAATTATCTCTTGAACTTTATTTCGCCCTCATTTTTCTAGTTTATTTTGAAAAATTATGCCATTTTTTAAATTTTGACATGTTTTTCCGAACCTAACTTGATTAGACCTTAGCCGAGCACATACAACCCTTGACATTACATGGTGAGATTAGTCTTATCCGTTTCCAATATTTTACCCCAAATCCACCAAATTTATGAGTGTGTCGGTAGCTTGTAAATTTTAGAACTTGGCCTTTGCATCATTTCGAGACCATAGACGAGGTATGTTGAGTTAGCTCGATGTATTTGGACTTTTTAGTTTTAGGAGGCAGTATTATAGGATTATCACCCAAACAGCCTACCATTGTGAGTCTATCGATTAGTCACCTCGACTTTTCGACCCCCATGTGAAACCCTTTTGTTGCACTCCCCTATAGTGCAAGATACCCCTAGATACACCCTTCTGAGCCATTCTTTTCATTTTGTCAACCCAATATATTGTTTCGTTACACCCTTACACCTTAGCCTACCCTGTAGTCTTTATTTGTAATTGGGAAATCATCATTTGTCTAAGTTCAAGGCTCGAGTGAAAAGGTTTGGAAATCACGCTTTCATCGACAACATTTATGAAGATCATTGAAGACCCCCCGAATTCCCTTTGTACATCTCAAGTGGGGGGATGTTATGTTATTATGTTATGTTAAAAAAAAATGTGATTCGAAAAAGAAAAAAAAAAGTTGATTGAGTTATGATATTGTAAAGTGCGATGTTATAAGCACTATAGTATGAGCTTTATTGATTAGTACCGAGGAGGCCACCTCGGTCACATTAGAAGATTGGAGTTGGAGTTATACCAACTGAAGAAGAAAAGGTAGTGTGCCCATCACGACGTCCTCTAATGACACATCTACCTTGCATTTCATGATCCGGTCTCTAGACTTCTAAGCTTGAACTTTGGGCGGACGGTAAGTGGTTATGAATTAGTTATAGATTTAGACTACCTGCTTGTTTTTCATTTTACACCAATTATATATCCCATGTCTTATCCTACCCTTTAGTCATGAAGCGTGTCTAGGTGATGCAGCGTGCAATTTTTTGTGTCTTGGCCATGGATTTGTTCATGTATCATTGATTTTGTCCACTTCACCGTGACATGTTAGTAATGACGAGTCACCCTTAACCTTTGTCGTGTCTACCCATATTGCCTTCGAAAATTGTTTAGCCCTTAACTCTAGTGGTGGAGATTTGTGTAACCACCAAGCTTATGATAGAATACATGCTATGACTGTGCGATTGAGTGATCACCCCGAAATTGACACTTAGAATAGTTGAGAGATTTGAGTGTTTGTTCCCCTTTCGTGAGGTTTTCGGCTTTGTTTTATTCTAGCATAAGGGATTTGTAAACTCATATTTTCCAGGTTTTGGGAGATATCGTTTTAGGAATCTATCTAATAAGGTCTACTTGAGGGCAAGTAGAGTTCAAGTGGGGGGATATTTGATAGCATCAAATAGTCCTGAATATTAAGTGTCAATTTCCCCCGATAATGCTCGTTATTTATATCATTTATATGGATTTACGCTTGTTTTCCATTGTTTTCCACTTTCAGGTAAATTACGAGCATTGGAGCTAAAGAGATGCGGAAATGGAAACATTACTAAAGATTTATCACAGTATGCTTATTTTTGAAGAAGTTACGGCGTAACTCGTCTCTCACACTACGCCGTAACAATTGCGTGACCCAGAAGTCCAACTTATCAAGAAGTTACGGCGTAACTCTTCCCAAAGGTTAAGACGTAACTCCATTAGGTCAAAAGAGGTTCCACGCCGCTGATACTTACGCCGTAACTACTGCATCACTTACGACGTAACCGAGTTTATTGAAGACTACGGCGTAACCACTTATAAGGTTACGCCGTAACTAGCAGATCTAGTGCATTTACGAAGAAATAGAAGGTTACGACGTAACTCTTCTATCGGTTACGCCGTAACCCAGACTTGACTTATAAATACCCCACGAATTCCAGCATTTCAAAGCATCCCATTCCACACACAACACTCTGAGAACGTGGGAAAAAGCTCAAGGCATGTCTAGGGAAGCATACAGAGCTGTTTCCAAGGGAGAAGTCACACCATTACGATAAGCTTTAGCATTTTATATTTATTTTACTTTCAATTCATGTATTTCGTACCTTTGAATATTGAATTGATGTGCATGATTAATATGAGCGGCTAAGCACCCTTTGGTGCTAGCCTAGTTATGATTCCTTAATTGTTTTGTTTGCGTTTACCTTTACTTCCGTACAATTATTTCTAAGTGTATGCATGCATAGTTCTTTGGTAGTCACCCTTGGTTCGGTAGTTTTGAATGGCGATAGAGGCCAATTGCCTAGGAGATATGACCAACTGACCCTAGGTGAGCGGACTGAGACGGGAAGGCTAAGATATGACCAACTGACGACCCTTTCTACTTGTGCGATTTGACCAACTGATCACCTATCGTTTGGATGAACTTAAGAATTGGGGGGTGTAGTGTCTAAGTTCCTAACGGTCGGGCACTCACTATTTAGAATCTAGCATGTAGCGGTACTTAATGACTCGGCTTAGGGGACCAGGAACAACAGGACTTATGACGGTGCTCCTGATTTCTCCTGTGGTGGCATCTTTGCTGATAGGTTAGGGCGAATTGACAAAATGTTGTCCTCTCGAATTTGACCCCACCTGAAGTAATTGGAAGTAGGTAGACGTAGACATAACTAGCTAGGAGGATTAACTAGGTTAGCACTACTATTCCTCTATTGATTTCCCTTTACCATTTATTTGCTTTTATATTCTGCATTAGTAGTTTAATTAATTAAATATCTATCGAAACCATTATAATTCTGTGACAATTAGACTTAGTAATAATCCAACACATAGCTCTTGGGACGACCTCGGCTTTACCATTTACTACACTACACATGACCGGGTACACTGCCCGTTAGTGCATTAGGGTAGACCATAGGTATAGCGATACACTATAAATATTAAGACCTGGTCAGTAAAACCTGCATCAGGTTTTCAGCCTGAGAGATTGGCACGATATTTAGATTAAGTAAAATTAAAAGTAACAATGCGATAGACACACACATACATAGATAGAAAACAGATGACAAATAAGAGGCATGTCCGATTGTAAAGTAGATTATATTCACTTAATTTCTTAGCTATATAAGATGAGTACTAATTCTGGTCTTTCTCGTTGGTTGTTCGTGTGAGCGTATTCTTTCCTGTGTTTAGCTTAGCTAAATACCCTAGATTCAGTTCTAAGTATTATTACCGAAAAGCTCTGTCACAGCTAATCCCGAATCTGTATTAAGTGCAAACTTAATAATTACTTTATTAAATCACTTATCCCGTTAGGGCTTAGATCAACTATCCTAAGATGTTAATGAAGTAATTGTGGGAGGCGTATGGCAGCGCAAACAAGCCACGATAATCAAGAGGTAATCAAAGCATATACATGAACATCCAATAAACATCAAATAAGCATATAATCGATGGGAAAGCTTTTATTAAATGTGAGTCAAACGTCGGAGAGACGGCACACAATCCTGATGGATTAAAGAGTACTAATACAAATAAAGTGAAATCTACTTATGAATTAAAAAGCACTGACAAGACCTACTTATGCCTCTGAATCCTTCTTCTGGTCGTGTCTAGTGTGGTCTGGTCATCACCTCGTTTTCTGTGGAATTGTTCTCTATATATATGCATGCGTAATGAGGCTGCTGTTCCGGTATTTATACTTTCTGGAAATGGCATCGATACGGCGTATCAGTTTACTTGATACGCCGTATCTAGGTAACTTCGAGTGGGGTCCAAGATTATTTTATTCTGGAATATTCGTACACCGCTATATAATACGGCGGATCTTTAGTCTGGATACGGCGCATGTGTCTTGTAACCTTGGTATTTCTTGGTGAAGTCTTCAGGTTGATACAGCGCATGTAGAAGTAGTTATGCGGCATATCTTGAACCGATAAGTCAGATCTCTGTGTTGATTAAGGTTGCATATACGGCGCATGGAAGAATTCCATGTGGCGTATTCTTCAAAGTCAGGCAATGGTCTTCACATACGTTTAAGTGTTGATGTACGGCGTATCTATCTAGAATGATATGGCGTATCTTCCTTTAGTTTAGTAGACAATATGATCCGTTTTGCTCCATTTTACGTCCAAAATAGCTAACTTTCACCAAATGCTTGTTTTTAACTGAGATTTACAAAAGTAAGTGATTAAGTATTAATTCTCATATAAAATAATACAAAACAAGCAATATATATAGGATAAATGATGCCAATAAACTGTTGTTATTTGATATCATCATGTACATTATATCTTTGAGATTACGACGCGATAGCCTTTTAGCCGGAACTTTAATCATTTTCCACTTCTTCTTCAACACACCAAAAGCTCGTTCCACATCTTTCATTGCTGCTTCGTGCTTCCTCTTGTACAATATTCTTTTATCATCACCCGTGTGAGGATTTGAAATGGACTTAATTATAACGGCCTATCCCGGATATATCCCGTCAGTAAGATAATATCCCCTTTTATAAGCTACGTCGTTAACCACGAATGGAAGGTCTAGTGCTCTCCCATATTTGATATCATTGAAAACAGGGGATCGACGTAAATCGTTAATGTCGTTATTCATCCTGGAGACACCAAAGAAAGCATGCCAAATCCATAAATCTTGGGAGGCGATCGCTTCCAATAAAATGAATGGCTCTGGCCCATGATCACTCCTGGAAAACTGACCTCTCAAACCATTCGGGCAATTCTCCCACGTACCAACCTGTACAATCAATGCTTCCTATCATCCCAGGAAACCCATGCTTTTCCTCTGACGAGCATATAGTCTTTCAAGGTCAGAATACATGGGCTTTCACAAAAACTCATCACCATATAACTATATGATAGCTATACAAAAGTTACGGAGACAATCACGGGTCGTTGTTGCACCCATTTGCATATACTCGTCAAGAGAATTAGGAACAGCCCCGTATGCCAATTGACGAATTACCAAAGCACACTTGATCAATGGGGAAATACCAAGTGTGCTCGTACGATCAGGATTTTGTTGAAAATAAGGAGAATAATCGGTACCTCTCGAACAATTTGTGAGAATAGTTCTCGGCTCATTCGGAACTGCTGGCGGAATCTTCTTTCGTCATACACTGGGTGTTAGGAGAAGTAAGCCGCCACTAAACGATTATTAGCACCGTCATGATCCCTAGCTACGCGGGTTTGTCGGACTTTTGGCAGTGACACTTGGTACTCGGTCCAAGCTGCCTTCGTAAACTCCGCAAGCTCACTCATAACTTCTTCTTTATCGTTGGAAGACGAAGAATTAAAAAATAGTTCGAAAGACATAATTAAGAGAATGTGTTTGAAGGTGTTGAGAGAATTGTTGTTTGAATTTGTGAATGAAATGAGGAAATAAGTGGGGTATTTATAATGTTGTAAAAGTGATAAAATTTAAAAAAATAAAATGTTTTTTTTTTTCAATCAAACGTTCAAATTTTGCTTTAAAGGGTGGTTTGTTTGTTTTTTAGTGAATAAACACTCGGTCGAAAATTCAACCTAGTCTTGCAATTATTCCCTTGGCGACCAAGCTTGACCGAAGCTCCACAATGGTGTGACCAAGGACGACCGATCGGTCGACCGAGATGGACAACCTCCATTGTGCATAGCGTAAGGAGCATGGAAATTTAGGGGACCCAATCATGGAACGTTGGTTTGTAGGTGATGCTTTATAATAAAGCTATACGTAGTTTACTAAATTACTATTTTTATACGGACAACGTATACCACATTTACCACTGAGTGTCATCCTAAGTTCTTTCCTGCTTCGACTTGCATACCATATTAACCGCATTCCATGTCGAATGTCCCGTCTCTCATCATTTGCTATGAAAGCTAGTTAACTTAAGATATTTTTTAGCTAAGCAACGAAATTAGGCTAACTTATCACATAATGTATGTTATTAGTTATCTTAATCCATAAAAATGTCAAGGGTCATGCATCTAATTGTATCATATGTTCTATCATACGAGTACGTGATTCATTGGTTATCAATATGCTAGTTTATATAAGCACGGTGCGGGGTTTTTTTTAAAGGAAATGATTTGCACATTCTACTTTTTATTTGCACACTCTAAACTGTGTATTAAACAGTTGTACTGTTTATAAATTTTGCTTTAACTAGTTGTATATTAGAGTGTGCAAATCAATTCCTAGTGTGTGCCAATCATCTTTCTTTTTTTAATATACTTTGGTCGTGGATAGGGGTTGCACTATTGTGTGGTCAAAAGATTTTTTTTGGCATATCGTGTTAAATAGCCCTTGAGATGCATCAAGTTTTCTTTAAGAAACTTGAATTTGTTTCAGGATTTAAGAGGAAAAAAGTTAAGTGCTATAGAAGATGACAAGATGTCTTGCTTCAACCACTATAAATCTATAATCACGAGCCTAAAGAATGATTGTTACTCTCTTCGTCATTAATTATAATTTCATTTTTAATTTGCACAAAATTTAATAAAGAATTTCCACTAACTAAAATATTCATCAATCAAATATCTTTTTTTCCACTAAAATGTATTTTGATTGCTTGAAATAGGAAAGTTGACAAGTATTTTGGGACAACCAAAAATAGAAAATGAACTTATAATTTGAGACGGAGGGAGTAAAAGTAACAATGTTTAACAAGAATACAAATCATTAAAGTGCGTCATTGATATAATTTTAACTTTACTACTTTGAAGTCTTTTGATTGACAGATTTGAAAAGTGGATACTTATTTTGGAACATACAAAAATGAACCGTGGACAATAATATCAAGAATGAGGGAGAATCTAGAAACCTTTCGTACTCGCGGAAACTTGCTTGACAATGACATATAGTTCAAGTACGTTTGGCAAGTAATGTTTAAGAGTGTTTAGCTTTTAACTTTTATGATTGAAAGCCTTAGAGGACATTTAGAGTTTTTTTTTTTTTTTTTTTTTTTTTTAGGTTATATAATTGTGTAAGTAGTAGCAATAGTTTTTTAGTTTTGTAAGAGTGTTTAATAAAGTATATTTAATTAAATTTTTATATTGTAAAATGAAGTAAAAGTATCGGTAGAATTTTAGAAGTTATTTTAGTATCTTTATAAAAAAGCGTTGAGATTTTAATGTAGCTTATTATTAAAAAATCTAAATGTTAACAGCTCTTAAATAAAACTTTTGAAGCACGCCCACAAATAAGAAAAAATGACAAATATACCCATTTTTACAACCATACTTTATTAAATACCTATTTTTTCAAACAATTTGAAATACCCACAAAATCCGCAAGTTTTGCTTTTGCAGATTTTTTGAAAATCCGCAAGGTTTGACTTTTTTGGAAGTTAAATCTTGCAATTTTTCGTTTTTTTAAAAACCTTGCGATTTTGCGAACTTTTTAAAAAAGTTCGCAATTTTAGGATAAATCTTGCTAATTTTTTAAATCTTACGAGATTTTCATGCAAATTTAGGATAAAACGTGCTGAATTGTTATTTCTTGTTCATTTTAGCTCTTTTTACTTGAAAACTCAGTTTTGTCATGAAATCCGTTGAGCAAACCATAAACAACGTGTGTATAAACAAGGTACACGAGAAGAGAGGATGGTGTATTGGAGTATATAGTGTTAAATTGTGTAAAACATACACTAATTTCACTTTTATTGTCATTTTATTCATGTTTACTAGAAGCAGACTCTTGGGTATTCGCAAGATTTATCTGGAAATTTGGCAAAAATAGCAAAATCAAAAAATAGTAATGTTTTATTAAAATTCAAAAATTTTGATTTAAAAAAAGTCAAACCATACGGCTTATTCTAAAAGGATAATTTCATATTTTTCCAACTTAAATCTTATAGTTCCATATGTTCTTAAAACAAAGTTTTTAGTTGGGTATATATGAAATCGGAAATGATTTGCACACTCTCAAAAGTGATTGAGACACTCAAATTAATTGTATTTGGACATTTATACCCTCATAATTACACTTACATTTTCACCCTTATGAGGATATAAATGTCCGAACACAATTATTTTGAGTGTTCCAATCATTTTTAAGAGCATCTACAATGCATGCATACTCATTTAATGCTTTGTAGTTTTTAGCAATAACTTGGAGTTGGCTAAGTCTTCTTTCAAAATTCTTGAAAAGCTATTGTAAAATCTTATCTTACAATGCAAAAAAGCTTTTATAATGACTTGTTAGAATAGTAAAAAGCTTTTGATTGTTTTACCCATTGTGGATGCTCTAATAGTGTACAAATCAAATTGTCTCTTTTCTAAAAATCCTTGAATTGTCGCAAAACTTGCGGATATTTCTAAATTTCTTTTGGAAAAACGAGTATTTGATGAAGTATGGCCATAAAAATGGGTATTTCATTTTCCCAACAACCAACACCCACTCCCACACACACTTGACACCTTTAACCACACACAAATCACTCGCTTCATCGGAAAGTAATCTGATCTAAGTTAGCACAAAATCACAAAGAATTACCAACCTAGGTACACTTGTTAATCTCATCGATGTGCATGATTGCATTTATCTCTGTAATTGCAGTTAAATCGTTAATTTAGGCATAAATTGTTAGGGTTTATATGCATATAAATTATTATTTTATTTTTGTTAATGTACTTAATTACGAATTTTATATGCATAAATTGTTAGGGTTTTCTTTAATATGTTTAACTACTATTAAATTCGTTGATATATGCGGAAATTGTTATTGTTTATAATGTTTTAGGGTTTCCATCAGGTTTGATACTTATACGCTAGCCTGTTTATCAATTAGTTTTGTGATCTGTTTTCCTCGTTTTGAATTCGTTTACGAATTTCGAACTTGTTAGGGTTTATCAGGTTACTCGCTTAATTTTTCTTTTGACTTTAAAAGGAGCTTTGTAATTTTCTTAAGGGTGTGTTTGTTGAAACTAGCAGCAGTTAGTAGTAAGCAGTTAGCGGTAGCAGTTAGCAGTAGCAGTTTAATTTATAAAAGTGTTTGGTAGAGTAGCTGTTGCTCGTAATTTTAATGTGTAAAATGACGTAATGCTAAATGCTAAATGCTGATTCAAAGAGCATAAAGAAATTAGTGTTTTTATAATTTTATTAATGCTATCTGCTTTCTTCCAAACGAGCTTTTTAATAATAATGCTAAATGTTACGCTAATTGCTCTAAAATGCTCTTAAACGCTGTCAACCAAACACACCCTAACTTTTCCTTTTTTTTTTTCCCTGTTTTCCACACAACATGTTATATTGATTATATTAGTTTCGAATGTTATTTATGCAGAATATGGAAGAATCGGAGCCAAGGAAAGTTTTGGCACGTACACGTGATCATGCGTTCAGGTGGTGAGTTAGGTCATGACAGGTCACAGGATAATCTTTAAGAAGATCATCCAGATATTATAATAACATCTACTTACAATATCATCTATCCAATAATAACATCTACTTACAAGGAAATAATATAATACCTAGAGAAGATTTTTACCAATTACAATATCCGGATGATCTTCGTAAAGATTATCCAAGGGTGTTACCCCATCATGACCTAAGTCACCACCTGCACGCATGATCTGTAGCATACGAATACAATCAGCATGTGTAGGACACTAGGATGTAACATCTACTTACGAGGAAATAATATAATACCTGAGGTGGATTTGGTGCATAGTAATGATGCAGATTCACCGGAAGTTACAAAATCAACGAAAAAGGGTAAGCAATTTTGTTGGAGTTTTAGTTAATAGTTAATAAAATTTCACTGTATCAGGGATGTATATAAGAGAGATTTTGCTAGCAATGTTTATTTTTTAATTATTTTCTGTAACAAATATAAATTGCTAATTTTATCGTTGTAAACATGTTTTGAAACCTTATTTGTTTTAATGAGATGATCCTACCAACCTCATTAAGACTGCTGTTTTGATCTGTGTCCCTCGAAAGGGTATACTTGCCGTTGATGGTGTTTTAAATTCTTGTCTAAACAAGAGAGCATTCTGGGAGCTGCTTTTTGGCACTCCGGGAGCCTTTTAAGTACTTGAGTGGAGTTATCATTTCTGAAGAAACTCTTTATGAGATGACTGTCTCAGGTACATGCTTTTTTGCTGGTCTTGCATTTGAGTCGTTAAAATATGGCTTCATTTTGTAACTTGTATTTATATGGACCATAGCAGACATTGCATTCATTTAGCAGACATTGCGCAAATTTTTTTTTCTATAAATAATTAGTGTGCAACATATGATTACAAATATCGTACTCCGTATCATTTGCATCGACAACAACAATACCCGATCCTGCCGGCTGCCGCAGCGTTGTATGGGACTCCGTATTATTTGAATGCTTATCTTTTTTATTAAATAAAATGATTTTTGCGTTTTAAGTGTTAAAAAAACTTTAGCCGACTTTTATCCTGTTTGACATGTTTCTTAAAGCATATGTTTGATCTTACTTGTATGACCCTTTAATAATACTAGAAGGGTACTCGCAAAATGCGGCGGCGGAGTACCCGGTGACTATTTTTGTGCCGAGCAAATGTTTTTCATTTTAAACTTTCCTTATTTAGCATGTTCCAAATACTTTATAACATAGTAGATATATATTTTTCAAAAGTAGAACGTCTAAATTATTAATAGTGTAAATAGTTAGCACTTTTATTTTTTAAATTTTAATATTAAATTGGTGGTTGTAAGTTTAGTAAGCTTTTCTAATAAACAATTTTATTAAAATATATCATTATTGGATGGGGTTAATATATGGTTTAAATGAGACTTAAATTTTCAAATTTTACATTCATTTTCTAATTTTCCTTTTACCTTAAAATTTTAAGACTTCCTTTCATAGAAAGTCCTAAATCCTTTACTATAATGTAGTATAGATAGTATAGATAACATAACCTGAATCGACCCATTTGTAAGTAAAAGCGTCGAAATTGCCATTTTTAACAGCGACATATGACATGATGTCAATGTATGAAATTGCTTAGAGGGTATAATTGCTACTTCGAATTTATTCAGTTTTGTTGGTTTTAAAGTTTGGTAGCAGGTTATTGTTTTAACAAATTTAGTTCTTTTAAAGTGAATAGTGCAAGGGGAAGATGGTTCACACTGTTGTAGATTGTTGAGGAAATTGGGAGTTCTTAAGAATGCACCGTTAAACCAACTTTAAATTGGAAATGAGATAGAAGAAAAAGCTCACACCAACTAGTAGTTAGCGAACAAAAGATTTAACCTGACTTTTGACCTTTGAGCATATCCTCGGAAAATAAAGCATTCCGGCAGCCTTTAGTGACAGCAACTATAGTGACTATTTTAGTGAAAACAGTCGCTAAACACAGCATCTCCTTTTTTATTATCAATTCTGAATTTTATATTACTTGCCTAACTTGTGTTTACAGTTTTTGAAATGCTGAATGAGGCTTCCTATGTTACAGGTTCTCTTTCAGAATGATTCCCCTGCTACTTTACTTGCCTGTGTGATTGGAATTATTAGTCCAATTGGCCAAGATATGCTTGTCAAAGGACGAGACACATACAAATACTTCTCCAAAAACCACATGCTTTATGACCGTAACCAGGTACCCTATAAATTCATTTTACTTTGTCTTGTTTGCTATAAGTTCAAAGATTGTGTTTTCCCTTCTGTGCAATTGATGCTTTACATTTATACAAAAACGTGGTCACATGGGCGAGTGAGGAGCCGTTAGGTAACTAATCTAAGTGAGTTCGGGATTGAAACAGATCATTCTTATTGCATGGTTTCAAAAACACTGATTATTACAGCAATAATCTCAATCTTTGAACAAAAAAGATTCAAGAGGTTTTATGCATAAAATATATACTTTAGGCTACTTGCAGTTTATTTGAACCTCTCTTTCAGTCAATTATCTTTGTGGAATCTTTTTTATTTAAATGTTAGAACCCTAAACAACACATATAAGTAAAGGCGAACAAAATTGCCACCCTTTATCAAAGAACTTGTAGCCTAGCGGTATCATGAGATAGCGTGAGTCCCCACCACAACACCCACCCACCCACCAAGAGTTTTTGGATTTAAGTCCCGTCATGGACATGTGGATTGTAGTGAGATTCGTTTAGTTTAAACATGCCCCTTTAATGTCAGGTTTTCGGGGTGCTTGAAGATACGTGGTAGGAATTTCGCTAACCAATTAAGCCGTCTCATTGGCAAGTTGTACTTATATCACATGGTCAGAATGTTTTAAAGGACTATGTATATGTAGGTACTTGTGGTCGAAGGATAGTTGTTAGTTTGTTGTAGATATTACCATGCCGCTAATATTATTATGTGTTTATGGGTCATTTTGGTAATAGTTAGTGTAGTAGTATATTAACCAAGTTTTGGGGCGATTTTGATGTATCGAAGCATTTAAAGCCGAATGGAATGGTATTTGTTGAAATTGTGTTCTTTGTTTTAACCCAGAGAATTGATGAAGTGTATTGCGACGAGCCAAAATTAGTCGTATACAGTTGCATATTGTTCAGTAAAAATATGATCTATATTTGGTAAAAAATCAAACGATCTAAACCAAAAATGAACTGGCACACACCTACGCTCTGTGCCAATTGATATGAGCGAAGATTTGCTTGCACGGCTCAATATTAGGCGTACTAAACCATGTTCAAGATCAAAAGAACTGCTACTGTTTTCACAAGTGCAAGACAGTGTTGCTTGCCACTTTCTTAATGATGTTCGCCTCATGCATTTCACATACGCGCAATATGCAATACAAGATGTGTCATACAATATTGATTAGTTATTACTTATCATAAAGCAAAGCTTTGATCACATGGCAAACAACAATTTGTCGACCAGTTCAAGAGGATCCATAGCAAAAATTTTCTCAACATTTTCTCCAATTTCAGTGTCTTAACTAGATCACTCGCGCATGTTCTTGCGAACACACTCCCAAGATGGTTCTGTAGTTCCCTTCTTTTGAGTGATGCTAAGCAAACGGTATAAGAGAGGAACAAATGCTACGTAGAAAATTCGTGTTTGACAATAAGTCATTAACTGCAAAAAATAAATAAATACTGTAATGTTTTACATTAAAGAGTCAAAGACTAATAAATTAACAGTCAAGGATAAACATCAAACCCATTAAATATATCGAGAAGTTCGGTAAATGTCATTTAAGCTTCGTTAAAAACAATGAATTGATATATTTATTTATCTTTTTTTCTTCATTTATATTTCTTTTGCAAGGCATAAATCTTTTATATAATAAAAAAATTACATCATTTCGGAGTATTTTTGTAAAACCCTTTTTATTGAAAAAAAAAAATTAAACCAATAGGAGAGCTCGATTTTGCCACGTAGGCAAAATCGAGCAATATGATTGGTCAATAGAAAGTCAAAATTAAATTAGTTTTTGTCAAACTTAATAATTTTTGTGGAGAAATTTGGTTAAGAAAAAAAAATGCATAAAAATATAAGTGTCAAATTTATGAAAACATAAACTTAAAAAAAGATTGAGTAATTAATAAAACTTTAGCGGTTGAATTTTAAATAAATTATACAGAGCTAAGTGTAAAATTACAAGTTTTCATGTTTTTAATAACTTTAGAAAAAAAACAAACAACCCTTTACATTTTATACCCCTTATACTTTATAATATTAGTAACGGGAATACAAATATCAAATGGTAAGCACGAGTTACTGCGATATGAAAATAAATATACGCGATTCTACTTATAACAACGACTCGTGAATTATTATTTAAATTTATATATGGATATCCATAAAAACATTTTTAAAAACTTTACGGAGCATATTTTAATTTCATCAACGCTCATTATGTGCTACTAAACTCGCACATTTTGTACAACATGATATCAATAGTTAAAGTTAAACAACAACATCAACCTCAACATGTCTGTCAGTTAAAAACGTTTTACAAAGTTAATTATTAAAAAAAAAAGGGTTAGATAGTCATTGGTTAATTTAGAATGTGTTTTCCTTAAATTATAAAAAAAAAAATGCACGCATCACAATCCTTATTTCATAACAATCACCACCTAAAAAAAAAAAAAAAAAAAAAAAAACCCTTAATAGTTGGCCGTTGTAAAGAAATAAAAGTATGTACATGAGAATTATTAAGCAAGAATATATAATTTTTAATCAGGTTATTACGTTACTATACTGCGATAATGTTATTGAGTTGGTAATCACGGATGTGAGATACAATCATTCTTCTATACTTATGATTTATGTGTTAACCTCTTTTTGCTTCTGAATAGAATCTGAAAGAGACTTCAACAGAACTTTGGCTTATGCCTTATCTAGCTGATAGTTTTTAGTAACTTTTTTATGGTTTAACTTTTTTGTTATACACACCAACTTTTAGTACCTTTTTTTTTTAATGTTTTATTGAAAAGTTCTACGCTTAATATTTGAGTTTTTACTATAAACACACTAAGCTATGATAGAATTAGTTGTGAGTTCGGGGTTTTTTTACTAAGCTTCTCAAAAAAGCTTATAGCTTTATCATAAACTTATTGTGTTATG
The DNA here is from genome assembly GCA_910596185.1 of Chrysanthemum makinoi. NCBI lineage: Eukaryota > Viridiplantae > Streptophyta > Magnoliopsida > Asterales > Asteraceae > Chrysanthemum > Chrysanthemum makinoi. Next base: position 463,613 of record OU343225.1, on the reverse strand, counting down.
GTAATTGAATAAGCCAATAAGCACATTTAATAAGCATACCAAACACCCCTTTAGTTCTAATCTGAAGTTTTCTTATTTGATGTTATGACTAAGTTTGTTGTTATCCTCACTATAATGCAACATGTTAGTAGTTTTTGCAGTTTTATGATCTTATCGCACATACTAAAGTGTAATGCAATTTTTTTGTGTACGTTTTTTAGAAGAAGATTAAGTATCAACACATGATTGTCGTGGAAGGATTTTCTATGACTGCTCAAGGTATGAATGTATAATTAAGTTGAGTTGCTGATTTAGATAATATATGAATGTATTTTAATGTACCAAAGATGTGTTTTAGTGCCTATATAGGGAATTTTATGGTAGGAATGTTCGAATATGTGAGTCGGATACGCATGTTATACGGTTAGAAATACGTGAGCTTATTGGGGCACACAAGTAAGCAAAATCGTGAGATGTGATAGGTTAATAAAAGTCAAAATTAAATTGATTTTGGTCAACCTTTAAAGCAGGACACAGTCGTGACCCAGGTCACCGGTGCCACATCGCTTTCTCGACAAAATAAATTTGAAATGACCAATGTGGGGTGTAGGTCGAGGATCGGTCGAGGCAACCCAAAAACAAAAATCGGTTGTTTTTTCAACCGATATTTACACACACTTTCCTTCCATTTTTTTTTTTTTTTTTTTTTTTTTTTAACTTGGTCATCGACTGTGGCAACTTTGTCGTGTCTGGTCATCGGAGAGAATTCATTCTTATTAAAAAAAAATTGGGCCAATAGGAGAGCTCGATTTCGTCACGTAAGCAAAATCGTGTGATGTGATTGTTTAATAAAAGTCAAAATTAAATTGATTTTGGTCAAACTTTAATAAATTTGGTGAAAATTTTTTGTTGATAGAAAAAACAAAAAAAAAATATATGTGTCAAACTTGTGAAACCAAAATTTTTAAAAAATAGGAGGTAATTAATAAAATTTTAGTGGTTGAACTTTTAAAAATTATATAGATTTAATTGTAATATTATAAGCCTCTATGTTTTTTAATAACTTTGGATTATAAACAAATATCCCCTTATACTTTATACCCTTTCTACTTTATATATTAAAAAATACAATGTATATATTATTTTAAAATAACAACATATAAATTTGCATAAGATTATAAGTATCAATTTTTTTACTTTTTACTTTGGAAAAATGATAAATTTAGGCATCAAAGTTGCCACGTTTTCCTTTTCTGGGCATCGAACTTTTTTTTTTCCTATTGTAGCACTAAACTTGCATAATTTTCCTTTTGTAGCCTCTGATCAAAAATTAATTACATAAATTTACATAAATCATCCCTGTGGCTCTAAAGAATTACACAGTTCGTCCTTGAGTCAATTACATAAAAGGTCCCTGTGGCACTAATAATTTACACATTTCGTCCTTGTAGGTATAAACTTAAACTAATCTAGGCAGCCACCATCCACCGCCTGCCGCCACCTGCCGCCGCCATCCAAAACTTGTGTGCTCCCCGTCGTGGTTTCATCTCAGAAAATCTAAAAGCTACTCAAAGACACTGGTTTCATAAGGCACATCACTTGTTAGGCTGCCCAAAAGGCTTAATGGAAATAAGCTTAAGTGTACCAATAAGCTACAAGAAGCTAACTAAGGCTAGAATAAACCTAAACTAACTAAAACCAACCTAATGCAACTGATATGAGTCAAATAAGCTCAAGTCCTAAGGCTAAAAAGCACATGACAGATTCCTAGACCATAATGCCAAACATCCCTAATAAGCCTACTTTAAGCCCAAATATAACTGATTTATAAAAATCCTAAAATTAAACTAAAATTACCTAGTTTAAGACAACCAACCAGAGTGCTTGATTCCTAAGTTTCAGCTTCCAAGGATCTAATATGATGAAATTAAAAATCAAAAGCTAAAGGTAATTAGGATATTATAGTGACTGATGCAAAACTGATATAGGCAAAAAGGGAAACTTGCGGTCCTTAAACTAAGGATGTAAATGAGCAAAAACTTCTCAAATAAGCTGAACAAAATGAAGCTAATCCTATGAACTACATATACTAACAATTTTAAAAGCTAAAATCTACTTTAACTAGCTTGATCCTAGGATTTAATTAAGCTATATGGGCTGCTGATGGGATCAGGTTCTAAAACAGTTTTGAGGGGATTTGAAACAGATAAAATTGATACAAAAAGAGACTATATATCTGCTATTACCCCAACATCTAGCTTATACACAAAAAGATATAAGGGACCTAAGTCACCCTTATGTGTTACCCCTATATATCTGCAGAAACAAACACCCCTTTGGGTGTGGCTGTGAACGAGAAAATCAAACACACCTTTAGCATCTAGCTGTTAGTCGAGTTCTAGTGGGTCGTTTTCTGTTTTCAACCGACAACGACAATAAAGGTGTTTTGGGTCAAACCAATCAAACACTACTGACTTCACTCGTACCAAAAATATAACAATCTATAACTGTTTGACCCGTTAACCCACCTAACCCCCCAATTTGCCACCTCTAATAACCGAAATTATATAAAACCTGAATTCAAGAAGTTCAAATCACAGTGACTCGTTTCCCTATACTTCAACTATAAAGATATGAACGCATCGGGACTAATTAGAGCTCATACAATAGCAAGATAACTTTTTTTGAATTGAAATGTGAACTTATCACCAAACCTCAAACAAAGCAATAGTCATTGTATTACTTGCACATTCATTTATAAATTGGTCGATTTACAGTGTCGGATAGGTACCTCACCCATGATGTATTACTTACGTAAGACATTGCAGATCATTTTATTCAAGACACTAGATTATCTTAGTTACTAATTTCTATAATCAGATTAATCACACCATTAGACTTTTTAAATATTGGAAACCTTTAGCACTTAATCTGAGAAAGGTAACGTTAACCTCATCGAGCTTCACTTTCATGTCACTTGATCTGAGAAAAGTAACTATCATCTATGTGGTTGCAAAGCGATAGAAAATTAAGCAGCAGTATCAAGAAGCCCCATATAGAAATAAAGACAAAACCAAAAACACAGTACTAATGAAGAATTTCAAGTGCTTACCTGCTGAGATCCCAAACCATTAGTCGCCTCACAAGACAACAGAAGCTAATATTGTCTCATTCTGCGGATTCCATCCAACTTGAAACACTTCCTCCCTGTTGTAACATAATAAAACAATTTAATTGGCACCAGAAATGAAACAGATTTAAGACATTACAAATCAAAGGTATGTAAGAATTCTTACTTGTGATTATCAAAGGTGTGGACAGCAGAAGTGATTTTTCGTAAATCAAATAAAACAAAACAAACCAAGTCACCCTTATGTGTTGTCTCGTTTTGTACCGAGACCAGACAACAACAAGCTTAAGTGAGCTTATAGCCAAATCGACTAACCAGATCTTGTTAAAATGAGCTAAAAAGCTAATCCAAATATGACCACGACAATAAAGGCCATGGTCCCAAAACCCGAACGGGTTATTCACAGATTATGAGACCAAGTTAACGGGTCATGACCCGTTAATAATCTGGGTGTTAAACCCGACTCAAACAAACACCTGAATCAAACAATTTCCCTCGAATCAAACAAACACCCTTTGAATCTGATTATTACCACACGAATAACTTGTCAAAAACGTTTTTAATCCCGTACAGTGTCCACGAAAACCTTACAAGTTGTTTTAATCCCACTGTTCCTCAACCGAGATGGAAAGATGATGATGACGAGGTGTGGTTGTGGTTAACTCGAACCAAACAAGACCCTTGTGTGAATCCTCCTCTTTAACCCAAATAAAAAACACAAACACCTTGTAGTGTTGATGATGACAACAAATGGTGTAAGTGGTGGCGAGGTGATGGTGGTTATTGTGTAGTGTTACCTGTGATCCAGAAAGAGAGGGGGAAGAGATAAAGAGAGGGGGAAGAGATAAGAGAGTTAGGAAGAGATATAAAGTTACACAAGGACGAACTGTGTAATTCTTTAGAGCCACAGGGATGATTTATGTAAATATATGTAATTAATTTTTTATCAGAGGCTACAAAAGGAAAATTAGGCAAGTTTAGTGCTACAATAGGAAAAAAAAAGTTCGATGCCCAGAAAAGGAAAACGTGGCAACTTTGATGCCTAAATTTATCATTTTCCCTTTTACTTTCAATAAGGACCCACTTATTTCATTTTTAAAAGTTTAACTTATGTAGACATGAGTTTACATTTTAAATACGGCTAAATTACTGAAAACAAAAATATAATTATCAAATTGTAAGCACGGGTTACTTTAATATAAAAATAAATATACGCGATTATACTTATAACAATATTTGTAAAAACAAAAACTTAAAAAATATGAGGTAATTAATAAAACTTTAGTGGTTGAATTTTTAAAAATTATATAAGGTTAAGTGTAATATTATAAGTTTTCATGTTTTATAATAATTTTAGAAATTAAACAAATTCACCTTTATACTTTATACCCCCTATACTTTATATATTAAAAATACAATATATATATGTTGTTTTAAAATTGCAACATATAAATATGCATAGGATTATAAATATCAAAATATTTCTTTTACTATATAAGTTCAGTAATGACTCATTTATTTTATTTTAAAATTATGATTATGTGGACACGAATTTGAATATTAAATACGGCTAAATTTTTGAAAACGAAAATATAATTATCAAATTGTAAGTACGGGTTACTGTAATATGAAAAAAAAAAATATACGTAATTGCATTTATAACAACGAATCATGTAATTCTTATTTATTTATATAAGGATATGTGGAAAAACACTTTTTTAAAACTTTAAGGAATATATTTTAACTTCATCGACGCTAATTATGTGTTACTAAACTCGCATCTTGTTTACAACATAATATCAATAGTGAAATTTAAATAGCAACATCAACATATATGTTTGCTAAATATAGTTAAATCTTGAGTTATCTAAGATAAATTTTTACAAAATTTTATTTTAACAAATTCTAACGGATATTAATATATAATCGAAAACTCGTGCATAAGTATATAATTATATGTAATTATCTTTAAACACAAAATATTCAGTATTAATACAAAATAATTTTTTTTTTGTCAAAACCCCGTGCGTGCACGGGTATTATAACTAGTTTTATTGCAACGAAAAGAAACTTCCTGTTATGTATTCCTCTTTAGTTAGTAGAGTCGGGTTTTAAATTTTGAGTTTTAGTTAATTTAGTAGAGATTAAAGGTTTGTTTGGTTGGACGTAATGAACTGATAAAAGAATGTAATCGACAATGTAATGGAATGAATATAGTAATTGAATGAGTCATTACTGTTCCACTGATCTATTTGGTTGTTATGTTAGAATGTAATAAAGCGTTTACGCATGTTGTTTGATATCATGCAATGGACGTTGGAAAGGACTGAAATAAAAGAAATACGGCAAAATGTGATTCCACGTCGTAATGGAATGAAAAAAAAGGAGTGGCTATGTAATAATATTGGTGGTTACACACGTAATAGAATGAATAAATGAATAAATCATTTCATTACAAAATTCAAAACAAACTATATTTTTTCATTCCATCATAATGATTTTGTTAGCTGTATATCCATTGTCATGAGATAAGATCGATTAGTTAGTGATTAACTGTGCATTAAAGGGTGATTTCCTATTTACCTTAAATAGATCATAGATAGTCTCTTTATATATCATGTATCTATGTAAGGTATGATCATCAATAATAAACAGTATCACATTACAATTACCTGACTTACATGGTATCACGAGTCCATCCATTACCGATCCTAAAACTCTAAATCACAACTCTTCCGCCGCCGGCTGCACGCCGGAGGTTCGGAGGGCTCCCTTACATATTTTTTATAATTTAAATATCTCTTAAACCGTTAATCGTTAATCGGAAATAATTACACCGTCGCGACGAGCATTTAATTATCTTTCTATAGACGGGCACTTTGATATATTTTCAACAATTTTTTTCTTCGTTTTTCACGTTTTTTCGTGATTTTTTTCCGTTGTTAAAACTTGCATGAGAAATCACATATGGTTAAACACTAATTTGAATATTCTAATAATATCACATGTGATATTAGTATGAAATCACATATGGTAATAAAATCATATATGATTTAACACCAATATCACATGTGATTTTATTACACATCATATGTGATTTAACACTAATATCACATATATAATTTTACACATCACCGTGGGGATCTCAGATTGTTTCCCGGTGGAAGTGGGGCTCCACCAGGGATCTGCTATTAGCCCTTACCTCTTCGCCTTGATCCTTGATGAGTTATCCCGAGGGGTACAAGGGTGCATACCGTGGAGCATGATCTTTGCCGACGACATTGTGTTGGTGGCAGAATCGTCAGAAGGGCTAATCAACAGACTGGAGCGCTGGAGGGAGGCTCTTGAAGCCAACGACCTTCGGGTGAGCAGAGAGAAGACTGAATACCTGAGATGTGATTTCGAGAGGATAGAGTCGGGGCACACGAAGATGTGGATATTCGTTTAGGTGACCAGATCCTGCCACCTAAGGAGTCCTTTAGATATCTGGGATCGATGATTCACAAATCAGGGAGGATAGATGAGGACGTAACCCACCGGATAAGAGCTGGGTGGTCAAAATGGAGGGCGGCGTCGGGGGTCCTTTGTGACAGGAACGTCCCTTTAAAGCTATAGGGGAAATTTTATAGGGTGGTGGCTATGTTGTACGGGTCTGAGTGTTGGCCCATCTCCAAAGCCCAGGCTAACAAGATGGAGGTGGCGGAACTGAGAATGCTTAGATGGACGTGTGGTGAAACCCTGCTTGACATGATCTCGAACGGAGTTTTTAGAGCAAAACTTGAGGTTGGGAATATTATTTCCAAGATGAGAGAAGGAAGGTTGAGGTGGTTCGGGCATGTCAGGAGGAGGCCACATTCAGCGCCAGTAAGAAGAGTCGAAGAGCTAGCTGTAGATGGAGTAAGAAGAAGGGGTAGACCTAAACTTAGGTGGGAGGACAGACTCAAGCTCGACATGAAGGAGCTTCTCTTGTCGGAGGACATGATCTCAGATAGGATAGGGTGGAGAGATAGAATTAGGATCTGCGGGTAGTCCTGGATTGGTGCTTAGTGGGTTTAGGCTGTGCTGTAGCTTTAGGCCCTGTGCGTTGCTTTGTGCGCTCCCTCTGGCTGCCTTTTGCCTTGCCTTAGCTTTAAGCCCCGTGCGTTGCTTGTTGTGCTCTGTGTTGCTCCCCTATGTTAGCCGGCTTTTCGTTGTGTCTTGGATCGTGTTTTGTTTGCGCATACTTTTCGTGTCTTTTTCCTGGGTCCCCTTGCCTTTCTTCGGGTCCCTTTTGTTGCTGCCCTATTTGCTTTGCCCTGTTTGCATGTTTTCCTTGCTTGATTTTGCCTGCTTTTGCTTGCGGTTTTTCTAGCCTGCTCTCTCTCCTTCTTTCTTTATCACACACACCTGCACTTGCCGAAGGTCTCGTTGGAAGCAGTCTCCCTACTACCGGATTCATCCTGGGGTAGGGGTAGGATCTGTCTACATTTTACCTCCCCCATACCCTGCCTTGGCAGGATTGGGTTTGTTGTTGTTGTTGTATTCAAATTAGTGTTTAATCACATATAATTTCTTCATGCAAATTTCAAATAATGAAAAAAACGTAAAAAAAAAACAAAAAAAAGTTTGTCGTAAATATATCAAAGTGTCTGTCTATAGAAAGATAATTAATTGCTCATCGTGATGGTATATTTTTCTCCACTTAACGATTAACGGTTTAAAAAATATTAAAATTTGAAAAAAAAAATGAAAATGTGTTTTTAAAATCGTTGAGATTAATCTCATCCATTTGATTAAATAAAAATAAAATGTAGAGATTGATCTTTGGTATAGAAAAGCTTAGTATGTAAATAATAATCATAACGTGTAAACTAAGTATAGATCTTAACTAAATGTTATTTAGTAAATGCTTAAATGGTTATTCCATTAGATTTTCAATAATGAACATCCAGAAAAAGAAAAGAAAAAAATATCCGAAGTGAACATTTGAGTGTGCTTAGAATAAAAGTTGTTTGCCAAAATCTCAAGTTAATATAGTTCATGTTAAATATTCTGGTTAGTCAAATTAAGGTTACTAAAACACATTTTGATCTTTATAAAACAAATACACCATCAGTGTTTAAACAAAATTCTATTTTCAAATTACACAAAATTTTATGAATTTTCACTAATTTCACTTTCCATCTATCTGTTGTGAATAAGAACTGAGGGAATGAAAAGTATTCTCAATTAATTCATAATGTCAGAGATACATGGGGTATATATAAGATAAACTGTAGGGTAAAAACCCTAATTGCTAATTGGGCCATGGGCCTCTTATGGACTATATGGACATCCACTAATAATTATCCATAACACTCCCTCTTGGATGTCCATACTATTAATACGCTTTAGAAATGCCGCCTCATTAAAAACCTTGCCAGGAAAACCCAGTGGGACAAAACCATGGCTAAGGGAAAAAGAGTGCAGCGCGTATTATCTCCCTCTGATGACTACATATGTTGAACTCTTTGAGTTGGCGTGCTTCAATGTTGTGGTTCAATGTCCAAAATGGAGGTAGAAGCGCCTTGGTAGATAGATACGCCAAATTGTCACTTGAACGAACTTGTAGAACAATAATATTAACATTCTTTTGTAAGTCATGGTTGAAAAAGAACTTTGGAAAAATATGTTTTGTCTTGTCGCCTTTGATGTAACCTTCCTTGAATTAAGCAATGTATCCTTCCCAAAATTTCTGAATGGTTAGATGAACTATCCACAATTGTTTGCATTGTCGAACTCCATGAAATTTCAGTGCCGCTATTAGTAAAAGCATATCCATTTTGAGACTGATCATTGTGAGAATTAAACATATATCCTGCATCTGCAAAACTAACTAAACTTGTTTTGATGGGTTAGTAAACTTAAAACCCACGTTTCTTGTACCTTAAAAATATCGAAATATTTACTTTATTCCATTCCATGGAATTTGTTCAATTTGATCAATTACTATTCTCGAGAATTTTTAAATCATGACACGTGCTTCATGCTTTCTATATTCCTTAAGGAATCTTAGCATAAAATGAGCTCTTGTATTATTATCTTAGACACGTATAACTTATTTCTCATATTGCCAGACATAACATCAATCTTTCTTTAACATTCACGTGTATGGATTTCAAGTTACAAAAACCATATCTCATCAAGAGACTTTCATAGTTCATTAGTTATTTGTGTCTTTACATTCTTTGGCCATTCGTTTATAGAACTGCACTTCTTGCAGGTATCCAAGAACCTCACCTTACTTTTATAATATTTATCATGCGCATTATTTATACAATAGTATTATCGACGTCGATTCAGTTCTTTTCGATTCCACATTCTACTATACATTGCATTATATCCTTTATTGAGATCTCATAACTTTTCACGTACCCGGGGTTTTTCAATTACGTTCATGTCTAGTGTCTCTTTTGGAAACTATCATGGGGTCTTTAGTACCTCGATTTGTCCATCTTAATTTTCTTGCTCCATTTTATTTATTCATTCGAGGACTTTTACTTGGAATCGATTAGTCTATCATGCTGCAGCCATGGCATAGACTTACTACCAATCATTGATTGTCATGTTGGGACATACATTATAATTGGAGCACTAGCAGCGTATATATGATCTAGTCACTTCTTTAAGTCACTAAACATGCCTGGCAATTACTAGATCTGGAATATAAATTGTCCCTTGAACTTTAAGTTCATATTCATTAGTGTGAGGATCAACATTTATATCATATTTCATTCCATATCTCTCGCTGCTCATTCTCTCCCCTGAATGAATTATCAATTTCAACATCCCATTGTTGTGCGTTGTGGTGGATTTACAAGAAACATATATCGCACATTTACAAAATTCTTATATGGGAAACATATGGTTCGTGACCATAAACCATTTTATTGGGGAGTATTCGTTATATCTTGTTGGCATGATACGAATTCTTGTTAAATCTTCGAAATAAACATGCCCCATTGTAGTTATAGTTTTGTTCTCACAATTATTGGCTTTGCAATCAACTGAAGACGCTTTATAAACGTTTCAACAAAAGCAATTCGCGTATGAACATGAGCTACTTTTAAGTTCAACACTTATTCCAATAATCGCCCAACATATAGAAGTATTCACCACCATTTCCAAAGATACAATTTGGAAAACCATGCTCGCATTTTATAAGACGAGCCATTAATCATGCTAACCTTTAGTTGCATCTTTAATGATCATTTTGACGATGCATCGATTTTATAAATCAAAATGATCCATATGGCACATGTAATAGGCCTACATACATGCCCTTTGTATTATTTCCAAAACTTTATATGACAAAGTCCTTAATTTAATATGGTGGTAATTTATGAACAATTAACTTCTATTGAGAACAATCAAATATATCGTTGAAGAAACTTGTGGTTCTTCTATACATTTCGCACCATCATTGACCGGGATAGTCCAACCGGTCATGCCAATTACTACAATAATCTTGGCTCATAAACTTATATTTTATGACCACATGTACTTCACTATCTCTTCACTTTATGTAAAAGTCGAATTATATGGAGAACTTAACACATCATCATATTTAAACTTATATCTCTCCAATCAAATTTATATAAGCACTTCTATGGCTTCAACATAGTTCAATGTAATTGCACATTTAGGCACATTATAAAGTGCATATCAAGTAGATACTAGATGCTAATTTCAAGTATTATACTTCATACAAGTAAATGAAGGCAACTAATCATGAATCAACATCATAATTCATAAGAGATAGCAATTGCATAGTCATATCGGAAGTGTTGTCATGATGAAACTCTTTATGAAAAACTATATGCCACAACAGTACACTATCATACATCAAGTTGCGAGTAAAGAAAACAAACCAAAATCTTAGAGCGTGCTGATAACGTGTTGTGAATAAGAACTGAGGGAATGAAAAGTATTCTCAATTAATTCATAATGTCATAGATACATGGGGTATATATAAGATAAACTGTAGGGTAAAAACCCTAATTGCTAATTGGGCCATGGGCCTCTTATGGACTATATGGACATCCACTAATAATTATCCATAACACTATCAAATATTTTTCGTACTCACTAATTTTTATTCTTCCACTGATTGAAAACAAAATGAATATTTTCTTTTTATTTAAGAATAATTCAAAGTAAGGTTGGGTGTAATGGTCACTGGACCATCACTTTTACCTCAGCAGTCAGCATCACATAAGCTTTTCAATACATCACTTTTCCATTATATTTAAAAGCGTTGTGGCCACCACTTAACTAAACACATAATCTCACAATATACTCCCGCACACTAGAAACAAAGTTTGTTTTAGTTAGGTGGTTTGCACTAGGGGTGAGCAAACGACCCGAACGGACCGGACCGAGACCGGACCGGACCGACCACATTCGGTCCGGTCCTCGGTCTAGGCTTTTGGGCTAATTCGATCCTCGGTCTGGTCCGGACCACAAACCGACTATTTTGGCTTTGTTGGAACGGACCGACCGAGACCGGACCGGACCGACCACATTCGGTCCGGTCCTCGGTCTAGGCTTTTTGGCTAATTCGGTCCTCAGTCTTGGCGGTCCGGGTCCGATGCTCACCCCTAGTTTGCACCACCTAACCAACACAAAAATTTGTCCATCGCGCATAAGATGTTATGGGCTTCGCGTGTGGTCTTCTTGCACTATAAAAGGATGAACATTTATTCTGAAACGGATGAAGTGAGTTATTAAAGCAACATCTTTTAATCTTGTAATATCATAAAAAATTTTAATGGGCTTTATAAACTTTTATTTGCCTTAAAAGTAACACTTTTCACTTTATACTTTTGTCCAAACACCAACCGTTCTTTGGTAAAGACTATCCATATAATAACTATAGGGATTACTTGTGTAGCGTAATAAAAACTATAAATTGTTACACAAGATGAACTATATCTTTACTACATAAAATAGAAAAATGGTCAAATGTGAAAGTGAAAGTTGAAAGTCAAATGTGAGATAAATGTATAATGTAATTAATAATTTTATTAAAACACCTCATTACTTAAAAGTACATTGATTTATTCATATTGTACAACCAACTAAAAACATATTCACCAAATTAAATACAAACAATTAAAACACCACATACTAAAAAGTACAATAAATTTTTCACAATATACAATTTAAACAAGCTTCAACAAAATCCATAATATAAAATAATTACACACACAAATTAATATTATTTTTAAAACACCCTAAAATGAAAAATACGTATTATTATACACATTATACAAATTAATAAAACACACAATGTTTCATACAAGCTAACAAGTTGATGGTACATATAGTTTTGAAAACTGGACCAGACCGGACCAACGAGTTCAACCGGGAACCGGTTTCGCCACTGGTTCGACTAACCGATAAAAGTCATCCGAAAATGAACCAGAGAGGACCCGTTGAAACCGATACAAACTCGTAAATCAGGCCTCATCGATATCTGTTTCTCCAGTTAATCGTCACTGTAGGACCTTAAATATATCAACCTTCTCACAAACCCAACACGTTATGCGTAGAACACGTTAAACACAAACACAAACTATGCGTGAAGATGAAAGAAATAAAGATGAGAAAGATGGTGACTTGATGTTAAAACCGTGTATATGTGTAGAGAAAAGATGAAAACAATAAGTTGTTTATATCAAAGAAAAACACACACACACACTCTCAAGCACACCCCTCAAATGAGACTATGAGGGGTTTATATAGTTGGAATACATGATGCCCTAAAAGGCTTTCTATGGGCTTCGTGGGTTGGACATGGGTTGGATTGGATAAAAGGCAAGCTTAACATAACTAGTACCCATTTAGCTTAGTCCAATCCACGAGCCCGTTGACTATTCTATCACGATGTCTAACACACGATATAAAGTTCCTAAACGTGAATGACCATCACTTCTAATAAAAACTATTAAGGCTAACAATCTCCCCCTAAGGGGTGGTCATTCAAAAGATGCTCCACTTGATTAGGTCTTTACTTTTCTCGAGCTTGAACTTTGTGTGTAGATATAGAATAGTCTCGAATCTTTGTTCCTTCATGCTTTGTGATCAGTTAATGTGGTTGTCTGCCATTGTCAACTTCATTGGTTTGGTGTCTCCACGTCTTTCTCCACCATGCTCACACTTCTATTTGTCTTTTGGTTACCAATGATGTGGTTCTCGAGTCTTTAAACTTTGTAGATTCTTTGACATTGACGAAGAATCATCTTTAACTTTGAGTAGCCTTTGATTTTGATGAGAACTTTCATGTGTTGTTGGTATGAGCATGTAGAGAGTCTGCACGATCAATCCACTCCGGAGCTTCCATAAGAAGAAAACATAAAACAGGTTAGTAATAAGCGGATTCCGGCACTTACAAGTTTGAATTTCGAGGGTGTTAACAAAGATAGTGTGAAAACACATCTCTAATTCTCACAAGGGCCGTTCTCGAACCGGAGTCCCACAAGTGAGATAACACGATATACCGAAGTACACCTACAGTTCAGATGAGTCGCCGAGGTACACCGAAGCATCACCTCACGACTAGACCGCTTGAGACACACTGCGTAATCCACGGGAGTTACCGGTGACCTGCTGTCAGTCCGCTTGATGTTGACCGGCAGAGTTTCCATTCAATCACTGAAGATCACAGATGTGAAACTTCTCATAAAATGTTCTGGCAGACTGCTAAGATCTGCGTAGGACTCTAAAATATATCACTTGTGTCCTTATAAATGAACAACAAGCGATGTCATGTCATGTGTTCTTATGAGATCTTTTGATGAATCTCGTGGCTCTAGACTCAACATTGCATTTTGGTTTTCCTAAGCGGAGACTAGGGAGAGGGTCTCCTTCTTCAATACCAACAATCTCTAAGAGAATGTCGATAGATTATGCAGGGTTCCCAGTGAGAATGAAACAAATCCTTTTAAGAGGAATTGAGTGGCTAGAAGGTTAGGTGCAGTGCGTCACTGGGTCCATGACGTCTTTGTATTCAATACCAGTGTCATCTTAGTGACAACCAAGAGTGATGAATTGAACCCTTTCGCCTAAGGTTGATTATTGAGGGCTATTTCTTTTCACCCTTTCATTATATTTCTTTTTAATTCTTCAACCCCTTCTTTCTCCTTTCTCACATTACTCCTTTTTTCAATCATACCTAAGGACTTCTAATACTAACTATTGGTGGTGTCCTTGGGTAGATCCCTCCGGCTCTGGTGGATCATAGGACGAATTTCCTATCCTTAGTCACCTTATAACTCCATGACTGTCCTATTGTTGCCATAAAACCATTTTTCTTGAAAATCTCTCATAGTGTTTATGATAGAAAACATGTTTGAGACACTCCGAGGGTTTCATATTTTCATAAACACTCCCCCTTCACATGTGCTTATAAGTTTTGACAGAAATCTGCACAGTGAGAGTAGAGTTCGCACTTTTTGAATTGATCGGCTCATGATAGACAATTTCCCACGAGACACGGTTACGTTGCCTAGTTAAAGAGTTCCATTGTCAGTTTTTAGGTGACAACTAGCTCTAATAACTAACTTGAAGTTGTAAACACTCCTTGAAAAGGAGGTTAGACCCATGAAAGTGCATATCTATCACAAGTTTCTCGAGATGGTACATTTACTAACATTGATTCCGTCACAATTCATTGGTTCTGCCTGAGTCGAGCTCATTATGAGATTCAAACACCGATCATTAAACTTTTTGATCACATTTTAATCACGTCTCCTCCCTCTCAAAAATAGCATATTCGTGATATTTTTGATATTAACGGATGAAACAACATTTTAGAATCTTTTGGGGAGACAAACAGATTTGATTTAAGCATGAATTTGGAACATTTTTGTTTTATACTCCCCTTTAATAAAGCATAATCAATTAAAGGGTTTTAGAGGGAGTTATCTTGAGCACAAAATATTTTGAAAGATTTTAAAAATCTTTTTGAACAATCTTGAAAAGGTGCTCAAGATGATGATGATTTCTCACCATTTTAAATGTAGTGCAATCAAGCGTATAACTTGATTTTTTCTATTAAAGCACGAGTTTTGATTTGAAAAATAATCAAAAGTCATCATTTTAGTCCGGGTTTCGTACTGAAGTATACGAAAGCCATAGTTTAAGAAGTTTTGAGAAACGACATGTTTTAGAAAACAATAAAGAACTCTCGCTCAAGCATCTGTACATACCCGTATCATTGTTGAATGACATTTCTAGAAACGTACAGAATATCGATTATACGAGAGACATGTCGTGAGAAGAATATTTTTGGATTTTTGATTTTATATTGTTTTTGTATTTTTTAAAAGTTTTATATTTTTATATTTTGCTTTTGTTGATTTTTCAAATTTTGTATTTTGTTTTTCAAAGATATTTACAGCGAGCTTTTTGGAAAATCATTTTCAAGAAGATTCGAGAAGACGTTCTAACTCCTCAGGGGTTAGGCTTCGCATTCCAATTCGTCGAACTAAATCGTCAAACCTTTCTTTTGGAAGGGCTTTAGTAAATAGATCGGCGAGTTGGTAATTTGTCTTCACGAAGAATAATTCAACAGTACCATTTTCGACGTACTCTTTTGATGAAGTGATAGCGGACACGGATGTGCTTAGTCTTTGAGTGATGAACAGGATTGCATGATATGGCTATGGCACTTTTCGAGTCACAATACATAGGTATTTTATCGAAAGTAAAGCCATAATCTGTGATTTGTGTTCTCATCCATAGAACTTGAGCACAACACGCAGATAGAGACACATACTCGCTTCAGGTTGAAAGTGCAAGGCAATCTTGTTTCTTTGAAGACCAGCTTACTAACTTTTCACCCAAAATTGTGCTCCTCCGTGATGTACTTTTGTTGTAACTTGATCACTGCGTGGTCCGTGATCTGAAAAGGCAATAAGATCAAATCCAGATTCCTTCGGATACCAAAGTCCCATGTGAATGGATGTCTTTAGGTACCGAAAGATCCTTTTAACCTCTTTGAGGTGCACTTCGGTAGGCTTTGCCTGAAACCGTGCTAATAAGCAAACAACAAAATGAATATCGGGTCGACTAGCAGTAAGGTACATGAGAGAACCAATCATGCTCCGATATTTCTTCGGATCGATAGGTTTCCCAAACAAATCGGCTCCAATTTTTGGTGAAGTTACCATTGGTGTTCCGACCGAGTCACAATTATCCATACCATGATTTTTCAAAATCTCAGTCGTATATTTAGCTTGATTTATAAAAATTCCACGTGGGGATTGATGAATTTGTAAACCAAGAAAGAATTTTAGTTCCCCCATCATGGACATTTCAAATTTGTTTTTCATGAGATTTTCAAAATGTTTTGAAAGATTCGGATTAGTGGACCCAAAGATGATGTCGTCCCACATAAATCAACAATCAAAATGTCGATTTTGCATTTTTGTGTAAACAAGGTAGGATCAACTGTTCCTTTGGTGAAATTGTTTTGGATAAGGAAAGAGGAAAGTTCGTCATACCACGCCTCGAGCTTGTTTTAAACCATAGATTTCTTTTTGAGTTTGTAGACGTAGTCCGGATGTTCCAAGTCGATGAAGCCTTCTGGCTGACTCACGTACACTTCTTCTTTCAGAGTTCCATTCAAGAACGCGGTCTTAATGTCCATCCGATAAACCGTGATGTTTTTGTGAAATGCGGCATAGGCTAAGAATATCCCGACCGCTTCAAGTCTAGCTACCGGAGCGAATGACTCTTCAAAGTCTATCCCTTCCTCTTGTCTGTATCCTTTGGCCACAAGACGAGCTTTGTTGCGAATGACAGTCATTTCTTCATCCCGTTTGTTCTTCCATAACCATTTAAGATCAATGACGCTAACGTCAATGGGTCTTGGAACCATTTCCCAAGAGTCATGTAGACGGTATTGGAAGTTCCTCTGCATTGCTTCTATCCTTGCGGGATCTGCCATTGCCTCCCGAATGTTTTTCGGTTCAATATTGCTAATTGAGCAAAAGTAAATGCACAAGTCACAATCGGTGGCAAGTTGGCGTCTCGTCTGAATTGGCCGTGAAGGTTGGACAATAATTTGTTCAATTGGGTGGTCTTTAGTCCACTTCAGAGTAGAAGGATACCGTTGGTTAAATATATGCGAGTTAGATGGTTCTCGTAAGCTTGAAGAAGATTCAGCTGATTCCGTAGCAAACGGGTTTTCAAATAAGTCATCATCTAACGTTGCATCGTTCTGGTTTTGGTTTTGCTCATCAACTGCTGGTAGAACGGGTGCAATAACTGGAGTAGATGTAGATGATGTTGTTGGAGTTGGTGCATTGGTTTCGACCGTTGTAGATGCATCTTCTGTTGGTGGTGGAGGATGATTTTGAGCGGGTGCATCGGAATGATGGTTTGATGCATTTGTCGAAGTTCCACCATAGTATTCATCGAACATTAACTCAAGGAAATTCTCCCATTCTTGTTCTTTAGGATTGTCAAGAGAAGTTGATTGAGCTCTTTGAGGTACGAGTCCTGAACTAATGTGTCCAGAAGTCTGCGGGTTTAGTGCGGGTTCTAGAGCGAGTCTCTCAGAAGCCATTCGTGAAAGTTCATCAAATTTCACATTCATTGTCTCCATGATCCTCCTAGTTCTTCTGTTATACACCCAATGCCCTCGAAGTTATCTGAATATCTAATGAAGATTCCAATATCACCTTTAGCTTTCAATTTACCTAGATCTTCTCTCTCGTTCGTCGGATAGCACAAAGCGCCAAATACGTGAAAGTAAGAGATATCCGGTTTTATGTTGTTCACAAGCTCATACGGGGTTTTATTGAATCTAGGATGGATTAGGGATCGGTTCTGAGTGAAACAAGCAAGTGGCAACAGATCACCCATAGAAATAACAGTGTACTAGAATAGATTAGCATTGTGCGAGCAGCTTCCACAAGAGTTCTATTTCTTCTTTCAACTACCCCATTCTCACTGTGGAGTTCTAACAGCTGATGTCTGATGTGTTATTCCAACATCTTCAAAATAAGATCTTAACTCCTCGATTTGTGAATTCGTGCCGTTGTCGTTCTTACAACCCTTACTGGAGCTTGAAGAAGTACTTGAATTCGCTTTAGAAAGGTGATGATGATGCCTGGTGCTTCGTCTTTTGATCTCAGAAACTTAACCCATGTATATCTCGAATAATCATCGACGATAACAAGAATATACTTTTTCCCATTAATGCTTTCAACTCTCATTTGGCCACATAAGTCCATGTGCAACATATGCAACTTTGCTTCCGAACTAGGTACGGTTTTGGGTTTATATGATGCTCTTTTGCTTTTTTCTTGTTCGCATGATGGACATAAGTGATCCTTGGTGTATTTGAACTTTGGAAGTCCGTTGACGATGTTGTCTTTGACAAGATTGTTGATGGTGTCAAAATTGAGATGGGATAACCTTCTATGCCACAACCAGGACTGTGTTCCAGATGCTCGTATCATAAGACATATTGGTGATGAAGAGGCCATTTGATTGATGTCGATAGCATACAAGTTTGTATCACGATTCCCGCTTAAGAGATCGCCATCCAAGTTTCTAACGAAGCAAGCATTTTTCCTAAAAGCAACCTCTAAATCGCATCACGTAACCGCCCGACCGAAAACAAATTGTGTCCCAACCCTTCGACATAGTAAACCCGAGTGATCAAATAATTTCCAAAAGGTAGATCTCCATAACCCATGATAGCTGCTACATGATCATTTCCAAAACGCACGGTTCCCATGAATTTCCAGACGAAATTGATCAGGAGCTTCAGATTCCCGGTCATGTGCTTGGAGCAACCCGATTCGACGATCCAAAGACAAATTTCGATAACCGCCAAGAATGAAAAAGAATATTGTGGAAACCGTTTTGATTTTGGTTCCTTTGGGTTAGAGGTAAAATCCTTGTCACACTCAAAGAGGTTTTCTACAGAATTCGGTTTATCACTCATTGTACCATCCTGGAGTGTGAAAGTTCTACCTATGGGTTTCCAAATATCATCCCTAAAGTAAACACTATGGTTCTTGTCAGTAGTGAAGAGCCTAAGTTTTGCAACTAGTCTTCCTACTTGTTTAGCGTAAGATCTTTTTGGAACGTTCTTCTTAACAGGCTTATCATTCACATTCTTAGAAACATAATCATCTTGAACATTAATTAAAGATTTCTTGCAAGTTAAACAAAGAGATTCAACACATTCATTAGACTTAGCAAGTTTCATAGGTTCAGTACATTCAGATGAAATGTCTTTCTTATTCAAAAGCGGTAAATTCCTAAGGTGTTCTTCTACTTTCTTCTCTTTATTCAAGCTACTACTCTTAGAAGCAGTCGAGACTCTATTGTTCCTTGTATTGCTCTTAGGCTTTAGTCTGCTGCTCCTAGAGGTGCTTTCTAGTCCTGTAGAAGGTAAGGCACACGCATTGGGATTCACATTTTTATCAAGGGAGGTGGTTTCAACTTTCCTAGTCTCTTTAGAGTGCTTTTCTAACCTTATGGCATTTGTTCCATATGTTTTAGATGTGGAGGCATACGCATTAGTGGTACTCATCTTAAAAAGGCCATGTGCTAAAACTTTTGGTTTCTCGATAACCGCTTTTCCTTTATCAACATTTTGTTTAGGTAAGGTAGGTGGAGTGACTGGTTTTGATGAAACATTTTTCTCATTGACTTTTGGAGGAGGCATAGAAACAGTATATTTTGGTTTGGAAACTGGTTTAGGATCATTTGCTTTCTCCTCAGTCAATGGTTTTGTAATCACAGTTTCCACTACCTTTCCTTTTTGACTTTCCAATGAGTCCTCAAAAGAACATTTTTCGCTTTCATGTCATTGTAGGCACGCTCATACGACAGTTTGTCATATTTGCATTCCTCGCTTTTCGATCAAGTTGTTTAAATTTTCTTTTTCAAGTTTTTCAAGAGCTTTTTCATATTTTGAAACAATTTCGAGGTCTCGGACTAGAGTATTTCATAATCTTCAACAGTAATATGTTTGCAAAATGATGGACATAATATCAAGAGTCAAAACATCTTCGAAGAGAGAATCATTTAAATTTTCCAAAACTTTTATGTGTTCAACACTTTCATTAGCTTGCTTTACAGTGGATTTATGGTCCTTGACGAAGTCACTGCTTTCTTTCAAAAAGGATTGTTCAAAATGAATTACCCTTGAGTTGATGTTATTCAGCTGAGGGGCAATTTGAGTTTCAAAAACTTTTTCTGTTCATTATCAAAACTGTAAACCGATGTTTGTTGTAATAGTGGTTTTAGTTTTAACAGTCTCTTGAAGATCTGCAATTCTAGTTTTCACATTTTCTAAAATACTTCGCGCATCACTTGTGTTAAAAGGATTGTTTGAAGACATTTGTTCAAAGTTCGAAAGAGATTTGGATACAACAACTGGTTTTGAAACTGGTGTTGACACTTTGTTTGAAACACTTTGTGTGGTGGAAAACGTTGATTGTTCTTTATGAGAAACAAACGAAATACCATTAATTTTTTTCCATTTGTTATAATCAATTGGTTTGATTTCCGGATGTTTTTGTTTCATTTTTTATCTACTCTCCTCAGATAGTTCCAACGTTTCAAGAGAATCATGTACAATTATGGGTTCATGCAAAGGTTTTCCATTATTCAACACATTCTGAGATTTCTGAGCTTTCTTGAGGAAACAAGGAGGTGAGTTACCAAGAGCCATTTTATGCACAATATGAAAAATCGGATTTACTTGATTAGAAAGCATCTTGTTTGTTTTAGCGGAATGACCCGTTGTAAGAAGCAAATTCTCCAATTTTTTGATAGTTTCATTTTTATCAAGAATTTCATCAAGAAGAGAATCTTCTCGTTTTGAAAAATCAACAATCAACTGTTTCTTCTCTTTTTCAAGATCGAAAACGATGCTTTTTGTTTAGAAAGTCGGTCATTTAGATCCGAAATTTCCTTGTTTAAAGATTTTATTTTCAAGTTCAAATTCACATCAAGTGTGTCATACTTGAGTTGCAATTGTTTTTCTCTTAAACAGAATCTCGATAACCAATTTCTAATTCTCGATAGTTTGTTTGTATGAAATTCAAAGGCTCGCGTCTCTTTGTAACTCTCAAGCTCACGGTCAATTTAGCATTCGCGCTTTAACTTCGCGATTGACCGTTCTAACTTTCTCAATTTCAATGCCACAATGATTGATTAATGATTCAAAATAAGCACGTGTTTCCTCATCAGTCTCAGTATTTTGTGCCACACGCCTCATTAGGATCCACATCTGGAGTTTCAGAGTTTGTATTGCTACAACTCGGATTGTCCAAGTATGTATCATAAGTAGGTGCCGGTCACACGAATCGCCGTTCGTCATGAGTAAACACATCAAATATGACATTGTTATAGCATGGATCACTGATTGGTACCTCGACATCTGCGTTGGCGTCATAGACAGAGGTGCGTCGAGTCGCTGTCGTACTTAGTCTCATGAAGATTTGCCATGAAGATGCAGTTTGCATTGAGTTCCTCGAGGTCTTCCAAATCATCCATAATAGCCATAAAGTCATGTTCCTCAGAACTCAACTGAAGGCCTGCGTTTTCCTTTTGTACCAACAAGATAGCTTTCTGAAGATACGCAAGATCCTTCTTTTTCGGCTTAGTAGGACAATTCCTTGCCATGTGACCCACTCCTTGACAGTTGTAACACTTAACCTGATTCACATTTCCATAATTCCAAACAATTGGAGCTGCAACCTTCCCATTCTGATTACCCACTGCTCTATTCCCAACATTCGTCCAATCGATTTCCAACATCGACCCAACCGATTACCCGATACGGAACCGCCTGATTACCCATGCGAAATCCAGTAGCATATCCTCGCTTGATTCCCAATAACTCCAACCATTTGACCTTGATTACCCATATTCACACCCTGCAATTTGCTGCGAGTGTTTGATGACATCCTTTGGTTGTTGTTAGTTGGTGTGGAATATCGACTTCTGAATGCTTTACCCAATAAAAAATACCGTAGCAAAGCTTCTTCTTGTTCAGGATCAGTGATTCCTTGTTCCTGGTATTGTGGATACTGTTGTTGTTGAATGACTTGTTATTCTGGTGGATAGAATTGTCGTTGAGGGATAACAGCTTGTGGTTGTGGAATGTATTACTGCAAGTTGTTGTTGGTGGAAGATGATGAAGCTTGTTGTTGTGTATTCACTGAAGGTTGAGTCCTTGCAATAAGTGCCAAAGGATCATGATTCTTAGCCAATCTTTCTTTCCTGACTTCATTCACTTCATTTTGGTTTTGTTTCAGAAAATCGTTGAGTTGATCAAAGTTCACCTGATGTAAGTATTTTGTTTGGTTGACAATAGTGACATATCGTCCCCATTCTTCTGGAAGATTGTTCAGAACTTGATATTTTGCACGATAGTTCTGGGTGCCAACTTGTTTCTAATAAGCTCATTCATCAAAGTGCAAAACCTTCCATAGTAGGATTCAATGGATTCTCCGGGAGTTGAAGTGAACTTTTCCCATTCAGTTAGCAGCTTGTTCTCCATGTCTTGTTGACCAATTTCGGTTCCATGACAAAGCCGTCTAACACGTTCCCACATATCGAAAGCAGTTTCACAACCGTCTACAGACAAAGATGTCTCTTGGTAAACCCAGTTGGATAATATGAATTGCCATGTCATCTGCATCGACTTGTTTCTGATCCTCTTCAGTGTATTCTGGTTCGTTTTGAACACGAGAAGATGGTGGGATGGGAGGTGTTGCATCAGCATTTCCAGGGATTTGGACTTGTCAAGGATTGAAGGGTCCATTCTGAATTGATTGAATCATTAGTTTTCCATTAGGTTTGGTCTTGATGTAACGAAGCATACGACTTGTCCATTGAAGATAACCACCTTTTTCCAACATAGGATGACGGTTTTCGGCACCGGCTGCATGAATGTCTTGTTGAGTTGCCATTGATGAAGGTATGATCGGATAAAGTTGATGTAGGATCGATTCAACGATAAAGGAGTTGTGTTTAATAAGATATTGCCGTTTGAAGTTTTTCTGAAAGTCGTACTCGTGAACTTGGTTCTTAGGCCAAAAAAATTTTTCTCCCAAAATTTGAAATTCACTATAAAAATCAATTCTAATGTCGTATGAAAATTTTGAGTTATGACAATTTTGACGCCAAATTTGACCTAAAAAATTTGAATTTGGGTCAAAAAATTTGAATTTTTGACCAAAATTTTCCAAGTTAAACCAAAATTTGAATTTCGCTTAAAAATTGAACGTTTAGTCTCCTCAAAAATTTAAATTTAAATTTACTCAAAAATTTAAATTTAATTTTTTTTTGAAAATGAAGAGCTTAGGCGTAGACACACGAAGTTACGAGTAGACGATGCTTAGGCGTAGAGATTGTGCTTAGGCGTAGAGATAACTTACGCGTAATACCCAACTTACGCGTAACAATAGAGTTATGCGTAGACTAAAAACTTAAATGTAGAATCCTTATGCGTAGGATTTACTTATGCGTAAGACAAGCTTAGGCGTAAGAAAATACTTATGCGTAAGAAATTATACGCGTAAGATTTAGCTTATGCGTAAATCTAGGGTTTTGCTCAAAAAATCCTTTACACTATCACAGTGTAAAAGATATCCAAAAGTCGAAGTGTTCCACAAACTTATCCAAGTAAGGGAAGCATTGAGTAACCGTTATAGCTCAAGAAACGCACAAAACTCTTATGCGTCGAAACTTATGCGTAGAAATAGGGTGTTGACTTTTCTTACGCGTAGAACTAGGGTTTTGACCTAGGCATAAAAAATTTCCAGTGATTCAAACAATTTCTCTTGCACAAACAACCTTAAAAACACTCGAATAACACAAAAATGTTGACCTTTTTCACCCAAAGTGCTTAGATAGCTTATGCGTAGAAATGACCTACCCAATTCGTACGAGTTTAAAATTGATTTAAAACACGTAAAGCTTCGAACTTTTTGCAAAAAACTGAAACTTTAACACCAAATAAACCTTAAACCACAAGAATCTTGAATTTTTAAGTGTAAAAATCAAAGCTTTAAGCGTGTCAAAGATGTATAGCGAGAGCTTTACGTGTATGGTACCAACACTTCAAAACAAACACAAACACTCCTAAACCATTGTTAGGCGATTGATACCAATTGTAGGACCTTAAATATATCAACCTTATCACAAACCCAACACGTTATGCGTAGAACACGTTAAACACAAACACAAACTATGCGTGAAGATGAAAGAAATAAAGATGGTGACTTGATGTTATGCGTATGAACAAGATAGAGAGATGAAAACAATAAGTTGTATATTGCTTCAAGGAAAACACACACACACACACACACTCAAGCACACCCCTCAAATGAGACTATGAGGGGTTTATATAGTTGGAATACATGATGCCCTAAAAGGCTTTCTATGGGCTTCGTGGGTTGGACATGGGTTGGATTGGATAAAAGGCAAGCTTAACATAACTAGTACCCATTTAGCTTAGTCCAATCCACGAGCCCGTTGACTATTCTATCACGATGTCTAACACACGATATAAAGTTCCTAAACGTGAATGACCATCACTTCTAATAAAAACTATTAAGGCTAACAGTCACAGTGCGTATACTATATATAAAGGAAAACACAAAAAGTGAAATTTTGAAACTAAAAATAGAAATGTTGAAAACATATATTTCAAAAGGAAACTATTAATACACATTGAAAACCGGGTTGACATGAGACGCTTCAAACCTGACGGGTTGACCCGGTTTAATTTCACCGGTGTTCAACCCAACCCGTCGGGTTGACCGGGTTTAAATCGATCCGTTTTTCGACCAAAACGGTTCAACCAGTTGAACCATCCGGTCGACCCGGGTTTCAAAACATTATGGTTAATACTCAAATCTTCAAACTTTTATTATTTTTCGTTTATAACCATAAACATTTTTTATTCTAAACGATCTGTCGCTATAAAATCCTGTTGTTATGCACGAGTACTCGTCTTTAACTATATGTATATATAATTACCATTAAAAATTCAAACTAATATTAAATGAAAACTGATTTGGCATATTCAATGTTGGAAAGTCAATACAAGTTTTTTTTTTTTTTTTTTTTACATACAAACCATGTATCCATGTTTTTGAAACTTAAAAAGTGAGTAATGTTAAATTTCTAAAATTCCTTTATAAATAAAATTTCTACATAAAAATTCAAATAATTTGTCCTTAATGAAATAGCTACCATAACAATTCACACCTAAAATTTCAAAGAAATGCATGACAAATTTTGACAACTTTTACTAATGTAATTTTCAAAAAAATATATATATATTTTTTTAATTTATTTAATCTTAACACTAATAATTTCTAAAAGTTTATCAATATATTTTATTTTATAAAGCACCATATTACAACTTATTTTGTATTGTTATGTTACTTTATAGTGTGTGTATCATATGCGATCTCAGTTATTAAATATTAAAATGTGTGCAATGACCATATGATTTTTTAAAATATTGTTTTGACATTTATATATAGTTGAAATTGCAGAGATATTGTTGTGAATAACTTGAATGTTTACAATCACAAAACATTGTATCGATTTATTATATAGTCACGGGGTTCATTTTTTTTGTTCTTGTTCTTGCGCATTAAATACATTAAATACAAATCTGTTTCCAAATATTGCTATAATGATGGTGATTGATTGGTGCTTTAATCGTTGATTGTTCCGTCGCATTAATTTCGAAGATATACAAAGTTTTCTGAAATAATTTGGTCAAAATACATTATACAACCGGTGTATATATTTTTGTTAAGTTTATTAGGTTTGAAGTTTTTTTGATTGGGTCAAATATCATGTCTTGATGGATGATAACTACAAAGTGAAGCCAATCAAATAGTTCGGTCAAAAAGGATTCAACACCTCATATGTCGTGTACTAAGAAATTTTACACGACGAGTAACGTGCATTGTTAGTTATCTCATAATTGATGTAATGTTTTATTTTCAGTTTCAATAAATATTTTTATATGTTCTTTGATACATGTTAAGAATTTTTGCTTGACTCAAATTATCGCATGTTAGAAACACTTACTACAATATTGCATATTGTTAATTATATGCCGTTAGAAACCGCTGCCGCTAGGCGCGGGTACTCGTGTAGTTTTTTAAAATAAAGACAATCGATTGAACTAGTTTAAAAATTGAGTATCACTCTCATGTAACTAAATTTGATTTGTCTTAACAATAAAAATACTTTTCACTGTACACTTTTGTCCAAACACCAAACCTTTTTCTCATAAACTCTCTCACACACACCCACAGAGTCACCGGCGGTGCACCAAACTCCCCCATCAAAAAGGTAACAACAACAGCCTACATTCTTCTTCTCTCATTCCTAACCCTAACCCTAATTTCATCAACCGCCATTCTCCGTCGTCTTACACGGCGGAGCAACGGCATTAATGAAACATTTTATCCGATCTGTTTATTATCTTTAATTCTGTCTACTTTTTATCATATTAGTCGTTTTGTAGCTATGTGATTGTACCGAATTGCTGTTTATTTGATAATTAATCGAAAGGAGGAGTAAAATGTGGTGTTGGTTGTATTTAGGCTGAATTTGTCTAGAAATGTTACTAGTTATGAAAACTTGTTATTGGTTTGAGCAGTTTTGATATATCGCTTATAGAATTAGGTTAAGTTATGATGTTAGTGGTTTTGTGGCTGTATGATTGTACGGAATCTGATTGTTATTTAGCTGATAATGAGGACTAAAATGTTACTAGTTTAGACACATTGTTATTGGTTTGAGTGGTTTCGCTATAAATTTGATTCTTATTTGTATGATAATTATCGGAAAAGAAGACCTAAATAGTAAAACGTTACTAGTTTAAGAACTTGTTGTCGGCTTGAGCGGTTTCGATATATCGTGTTTAGAATTCGGTTAAGTCACGTGAATGTTATGAAATGAGGTTGTTAGGAGTATGGAAATTTAGGCAAAAGTTTATGAAATTTTGGTTTATAACATATTTTCTAGAAGAAAGTTATGAGTAGATATTACCAAATATGTGTTTATGATATCAGAGTTGTAGTTGTATGATTGTAAGGAATTTGATTGTTATTTGTTTGGTAATGAATCGAATAGAGGACAAAAATAGTAAAATGTTACTAGTTTAAAAACTTATTATCATTTGAGCGGTTTTGATATATTGCGTATAGAATTTGGTTAAAGTCATGTGAATGTTAAGAAATGAGGATGTAAGGAGTATGGAAATTTAGGGGACCCAATCATGGAATGTTGGTTTATAGGTGATGCTTTATAAGAAAATTATAAGTTGTTTACTAAATTTATGTTTAAATGGATGGCGTATAACACATTTACCACCGAGTGTTGTCCTAAGTTCTTTCCTGCTTCGACTTGCGTACCATATTAACCACATTCCATGTTGAATGTTCGTCACTCATCATTTACTATGAAAGTTAGTTAACTTAAGATATTTTTTAATAAAGTAACGGAAGTAGTATTAGTAATCACATAATGTATGTTATTAGCTATCATAATCGTTAAAAAAATATCAAGGGTCATGCATCTAATTGTATCGTACGTTCTATAGTGAGTACATGATCCTTCGGTTATCAATATGCGAGTTTGTAGAAGCAAGGTGTGGGCTTCTTATATGCTTCTAATTGGGATTGGGGCAGCACATGCAACTCGTATGGTGGTCAAAAGGTTCTTCAAGAAACTTGAATTTGACTTCAGGATTTGAGAGGAACAAAGTCAGGTTTCTTAAGAATATTTGATCTAGTTTTGAGGGGTATTGAACATAATACCGCAATGCTTTATAACCAAATGGTCGGCGATACAGGGTTACACTTACCACCCTTCTCCCATGTCCAAAGCATACCACTACTTGTTTAAACTTACATGCTGAGAACCAGGCTTAGACGTATGATATGAAGTATGATACAATCTAGATACACGAGAGATGGATTTGTCAAGGATTAGGATAGGGTACATCTTTTGATAGGCTAAAATACTTTCATATTTTATCTAAAGAATCATTTGGTTGCTAGCTTTCATAGCTTGATAATGCGTGATGGGTAATAGACTATGGAAATGAGGTGGTTAAGGTAGTAATGGGGGTAGGCAAGTGGAAGAAAGAGGAGAACAGTACTAAACTCTGTTTAAACATGAGTTGGTAAACTGTCTTGTAGTCTTGGAACTTTCATGGGGAATATTACCTGTAAACCAAAGTGTTATGATTGAATTGGCAAGATGGTATCATCTCAGCGCCCAGAGATCAAATATATCATCATTCAATTCATGAGCATAATGGACCATTTACATGATGCAAGTGCATTCTAGTAGGAGATAGGCCCTAAGTTTTCAATTTAAAACATATTTAATATGCTGAACTATTTTTGGATACATTTTATCAAAGAGCAGAATTTAAAGAAAATCAAATTTCTAAAATGGTTACACAACGAGCGGGTTAACCCGTATTAACAATGTTGAGCCTCGATCATTTTATTCACGGGAATGAATTTGCTAAAGGTTTTTTTTTTTTTTTTTTTTTTTTTTTTTTTTTTTACTGTTCACCGCGCACTGTTCATGCGGTTACTATTCATGCGGTTACTATTCATGCGCATGAACAGTGTTTTTTACTCACATTCACCAAATGTGTTTTAGTATATATATATAATTAAGTAAAGAAATGACAAGCTTATTCAAATGATTTGTTGGTCCAACTCCAGAGAATACAAGGCTCCTTAAACACAAAATTCCCTTTAAGATGCATACTCTGGCATTAATGAACTCAAGAATGTCCATTATGTCATTCCCCATGTTAGATGCAATCTCAATTTACTTGGGATGTGCTTCCATATAGAAGACCAAATCGTCATGAAATATGTTGTAATTTAAGTGCTGATATGCTTTTATGAGAAGCGTGTGCAAAACAACTGTCGTTAAATGCTTCATGGTTTGAATCCTCGGAAAGCCCAAAAGAATTATTTTATGTGTTGTGCGTCAAAGTAACTTCATTTGTGTTCTCTGCTTTAAAAGCGAGCAGTTTAACCATTTTTTTTATTTAAATATAATTATCTTTGTGATATTAGACTACCTTTCTAATAATGGGAAGTTTATATGTTATGTCTTGGCAGGTATTAGAAGTTAACTTGAGATATACCTGATGGGATATATTGGTGCTCATGGCATTAATGCACTGCACAAATATAAGTACAGTGGCGTTGATCACTCTTATCTCGCAAAGTATGTTCTTCAACCATTTTGGAGCCGTTTCGTGACTTTCTTCCCTCTTTGGATGCCGTAAGCACTATTCAGTTTTTTTCTCTTCTTATAACATACTTATTATCTCTATGTATTTGCTAATAAACACCTACTATGTCACTGTGTGTGTGTGTTAAACGTTAAAAAATGCACTTAAATGCATACTATGTAATATGCAGTAAAGTCGTTTTTATATGCGACTAATGTTCTTTTTCTTCTTGTTGCATGTCATGGATGCTTTAGACCCAATATGGTAATATGCTTTTTTTGCTTTGCTATATATAATATGATGTTTTTATAATCTTGTTTCCTTACCCTGTTTTATGTTTTCAGATTACACTAATGGGATTTATGTTCTTGCTCATCTCTGCATCTCTTGGTTATGTGAGTGCAAATTCTATGCTATTTTCCTTTGTTTATTAGCTATTTTATTTTTTATATCTTGTTAACACGTTGAAAATATTTTTTTATATAAAATCAGAGTTTACTCTCAACTTTCTATAAAAAACTAGTTTGTGTTTTTCCTTATTTTGTTACTAACTTCTGTTATATGTTTGATTGTGTTCTAGATATATTCACCTCAATTGGATTCTGCACCGCCAAGATGGGTTCATTTTGCTCATGGATTACTCCTCTTCTTGTACCAGGTATGTTTATCATTTTGTAGTGTTGGTTTCAGTATGCTATTGTTTAACTTTTAGTTGAGTTTTTATGTTCATAAATCAGTTGTCTACATGGTCGTTTTGGGTATTATTTCTTCATTGGAAGATGTTTTGAAATCATGTTTGTTTATGCAAGACTTTCGATGCGGTTGATGGAAAGCAAGCTAGAAGGACAAACTCTTCTAGTCCATTGGGAGAACTTTTCGATCATGGTATTTAATAATTTTGGTACTCTATCTCCTATGCAGTTCTGTGATAAAATCTCTTAATTTATGGGTTTTTTACATTTCTGCAGGTTGTGATGCACTTGCTTGTGCGGTATGTCTTCTTTGTTTCTCAAAAATATAATTGGCATTTGGCTGCTGAGGTTATCATAGCTTAGTATACTTAATTGAATCAGTTGGAGGCATTGGCTTTTGGGAGCACTGCTATGTGCGGAAGATACACATTTTGGTTTTGGGTGATTTCAGCTGTCCCGTTCTACGGAGCAACGTGGGAGCAGTAAGCACATAATTATTTTGGATTTTTCTTAAAAAATATGTAAATTTGAAATGCTGTTATAGTTGAGGTTATCGGTATAAATTTGCTGAAGTTAGTTATATCTTGCAGTTACTTTACCAACACGTTAATCCTTCCGGCAGTAAATGGACCTACTGAGGGTCTCGCACTGATATACGTGGCACACTTCTTTACCGCTATTGTTGGTATGCAATTACTTGTCGCCTATACTTTTCTGTTCAGTAATGTAACGATTTTATTTGTCTGTTCATATAACTGATCAAGCGTTTCATCTTTTGGTCATATATTTATTTAATTGCAGGTGCTGAATGGTGGGCCCAAGATGTTGGGAAGTCTATTCCTCTGCTGGGTTGGGTTCCGTTTATTGATGGTACAGTTCCATTAAGGAATATTTGTAGTTTCATCTGGTCGATATAATAACTTTTTGCTATTAATTTTTTAAAAACTAGCATGCAAATAATTGTAATATATAGTTGATACTGACTTAATAACAGATGCTTTATATACTATACAGAGCGGTTGATTTCGTATAATTGCTACCTTAATCTTCCATGTTATTGAATTCAGGAATTCCTACCTACGGAGCAGTTCTGTTTTTTATGATAGTTTTTGCCGTTATACCAACAATCACTTTTAAGTAAGTATTTCTCTCCACTTTAAAAGCAAATTTACTCATCATATATATGAGTGTAACGTCCTTTTGCAACATGAAAATTAAATTTACAAAAGCAAGTATTTGGTAGCAGAATTCAGGTCAATGTATGTTGTCTTCTGATTGCATTTTTTTTGTTCCAGTGTGCAGAATGTTTATAAGGTTGTACGCCTGAGACATGGAAGCATGCTAAAGGCCTTGGCTATGGTAATCATATATCTTTCTCGATCAAATGGTTAGTCTCTTGATTCATATAAGACTTATCGACCGTTCTGTGTCTTTTAATGCCAGCTTGTCCCATTTGGTGTACTCTTGTCGGTAGTCCTGTTATGGTATGTAGCCCTTCATATATTTATTGTTTGTTACAGTACTACTTATGTCCCTCAATATCAACACTTCATATATTGGTTTGTTTCAAAAAGGCCCCATTTCCTTTTTGTAAAAAAAACTCTTTTGCAACTTTACCTATTTTCCCTTGCCAATTTATTTTCATGATATTGAGGAGTGTTTTAGGTATTTGATTTTTCGTCAAAACTTTCAATAAAGTGATAACTCTGTGCCAAGCCAAAATTTGTATTTTCTGGTTTGGAGGGATTATTTCTGCATCTAATACAGGATGTATATTCGTTTTTCATTCAGGGACTATATGTCTCCGTATGATTTGATTGGGCAATATCCACATATGGTTGTTATGGGAATTGGACTAGCATTTGGATTTCTTGTGGTAAGTTTGTAATTTATTTTTGCCATTCCGTCATTATCCTCTATTAGATCATGGTGTGATGTCCACTTGAGAAAATAAAATCCATTCTATGATATATTTATAGGAAAATTAGATCCTGACTTTAACCAATCCTCTTTTGAGATTCAGCTTCTGTAACTCTGAATTTTCTTTGATTCATCTTACAAAAATTTCTGCGATAAAAATCTGATTGGCTAATTGGCGAACTTTTTAAATCTAGGCTATAAGAATGCTAATAATTGTATAGATAAACATGTTACAGGTTTTCTTTTCATATTTTTAGAAACAACCGACCTATTCAAAATTTACGCTAGAAAAGTCCTAAAAAATGTATGTTTACTTTATTTTACTTCTGTTACTTTTGTATAGTCTTAACACTGAATAAATAGTACTAGTCCATCTATTTCGTGTGTAGGGTCAAAGTTATCATGATGTAATTTGATGTTGCACTATTGACTATGCAAAAAGAAACTAATATATTGTTTTGGATTATGCTTTTTTTTTTAGTTTGTGTCAGATAATTAACTACCGAGTAAAAGAATTAATTTAGTGCCTTCATGTGTTTACAGGGAAGGATGATATTGGCCCATTTGTGCGATGAGCCTAAGGGATTAAAAACTAGCATGTCCATGGTATGTTTGGTTTAATATCCTTTTGTTCAAAAGTATTATTAACCATTTTTCTTCTTTAATTAATTTAAATTTCGGTCATCAGCCTTCCCGTTTATATAGGTTTGTGTAAAAAAATATTTCTGTTATAATTTATCTTTTCATATTACAGTCTTTGTTCTATCTCCCGCTCGCAATTGCAAACGCACTCACTGCCTTGTTGAATGAGGGGTATGTTGTCATCTAACTACACACTTTTTTTCTTCATATTTGCGATGAACAATATGGAATGATATAGCGATAATTTTTTTATCAATTGATTCTAGCTAATCGCTAACAATGATATTCAAATGTGTGGCAGAATTCCCCTAGTTGATGAGAAATGGGTTCTTCTCGGTTTCTGTTTGTACACAGGTAAGATTGTTATCATGGTTTCAAATCAAACGTCATTTGAATATCCTTGTAAATATGTTATAATAATATCTTTGGAATAAGCCTCAAACTGCATCGTTATTATAATACTTGTGATAGAGAAAGGGTGGTTACGAAAAAATTTGTAACAGCAGTATCTTAACCTTGTTTTTTTTGTGGCCTTTATTCTAGGTGCACTGTATCTACACTTTGCTACATCAGTCATTCACGAAATAACAACAGCTCTTGGAATCTATTGTTTCAGGTACGCAATCTGTTGTCACATCCATATTCTTATAAATTTGTATAATGATATCCTAATTATAACCTAAAGGTGGTAATATAGATCCATTTACTTAAAAATTGGGTCGCTTTGGTTATGTTTTATCCTAACTGGGTTACAAGGGCAAACACAATTTAGCTTAAAATGGAACGGGTCAAAAAGTCAGCCAAAGTGTATTTAGCTTACATATCTGAAGTATTGATTATATAATTAGACAAAAAAGTTGTTGGAGTTTGTATACTTCTTTTTCTTGATTCTTTGGCTGCTAATCCCGTGGTATATATCAGGATCACAAGAAAAGAGGCTTAAGGCATGTGAACATTCTATATGAAGAAGGTATGCTACGTTCTTATGTTTATTTCTCGTATTTGGAGGTCTAGTTCTATAGCCCTTATGTTGAGATTCTGGATTGATTTCCTAGGGTCATGGCGATCTTGTACTTTCAGATTGACGATACCATCAAACAACAAACCCAAGCTCTATAAGGCTGAAAACTGATCACATAATACCTACTAACTTCAGTCAAGTTTTATGACTCCTTTGTATCCTTATTGTTTGTTTGGTGCAACTTTTGCTATGTGCCATCGGGTTCTATTTTTTGTAGGCAAATATTTATCCATTTAGTATATTTCTTTTGCATTCCCTTTTTCTTTTGTTTCTTATATTCCGGCCGAAGTGGGCTCATTGTGTTCTTTAGTGCACTGTAAGATTCATTTTTGTTATTGCCTAAAAGATCTGTTAGTTTCAAATTTTGTATGGATGGACTCATTCGAGATTTTTGAGGTTACTCTGAGTGAGTTCACTCAGTTGATTCTCCAAGTGATTTATATGTTTGCATATGCTCTTGGGTATCGTTGCAAGTGCGGAGTATCTTAAACTTGCGAGAGGATGACCTGATAATTGAGATTGAACCCCATATGTGTATCATAAAGTAACACAGAGATATTGAGTTAGAATTTAACATTCGGGTACTAGTCGACAGGACTTTATAAGGAGTGGCGATGAAAGTTTGATCCCAGTTAGTATTAATTCGTGTGTCCTTAAGAAAGAGATGTGGAATTGTGGATGGTTGAATTTTCCAGTGACCGCTTAAAGATGATTTAGAACTATCAAGTTTGAACCTTGATTTGTTGCAAGTTATGGTGGAATCCACCACCAAAAGGAATGGTCCATCGGTTCGTCTATGGTTGCAGTTTTGGCGGCAATGATATAGTGCAACACTGGTTTGATTTCAAGAGCTTTACAGATGAAGATGCTTGTTCGAATCTTATAATCGTGTGCTGTCCTGACTCCTGATAAACTTACAAGTTGTGACAAAATCGTAAAAGTTTCATCCTAAAGGGCATGAATTCTTGGGGCTAGAAAAGAATTGTGAATGATCTATTTGTGAGATTACTGGTTTTGAATCTTTTGATTTGAGGTGGTTTGAACTTATTATATGACTACATAAAAAAAAAGTTACAATATTTTTATATTGTGTAGCAAATCTATCAACAAAAGTTTTCAGGAGATATGGATGAGTGGTTTTTGACTTTTTTTTTCTTGCAACTATAGTGTTTGATTGTATAACCTTTTAGAACAAGCAATAGACATTTGATTGATGATTAAAAATGAAATAAGTTTCAAAACCCATCACCACTCATTGTTTCCTTAGTTTAATGAAACAATGTGTCAAATCTTACCTAACGGGTTTGTAATTGAGTTATAAAAGACTCTTGAAATAAACATAGATCTGTTTTCTATAATTGTTTTAGGGATGCTGGACCACATTTTATGTCACAATTTACGTTATTTTTCTTTTCAATAATTCTCGGGGGGCAGTTTATCACTTTATAGGTGGGGGTTTTAATCATTGCATGCATCGAAGAGTTGTACTATGTACACCATGGTGTTGTATTATATATTTCGCGGGGTTATTCGATTGCCTCATAGGGAGGGTTTGTATAACATGACCCTAATTCTCGGTAAAATTGTCCTTTTCACCGTATGGTTTCTATTTATATCAAATTATTACAAGAAAATAATTGATGTGATGATGTATCAAAGACACGTATATAACTTAAACATAATAAAGTGTAAGAACAATTTGCGACGATGTTGGTTACACGTTACAAACTACTATAATAAGGTCATGTACACTTAAGAAGTCATACATCAACATGTGAGCGTGATGATATGAACATGTCAAAAGACTTTGAGGTTTTTGATAATTTCTCTTTTGAAAAGAGTAATGTTTATCTAGAAATACTTTTTCAATGTTATTTTTAAAATTATCCGATATTTACTTTTTTACAAATTCATCCGAATCTTGTTCTCAATTCCGATTCATATTTCAATCGCAATTTGTTAAACTGTAAATAGTATGATGTTGTTGTTATCTTCGATGAAGATAAAGACTTGACGATGTCAATTACTAAATGTTACACAAAACACTTAATAACAATTTTTTAATTACAAGTATTTACTGTTATAAAATATCGTCGATGTACACGACCATTATAATACTACTGTATTAAATTGATTTAAAACGACTTAAACACCACTTTACTTGCTATAGAATGACAATTCTACTGGCCATTTAACTTTTAGCTATACTACAATGAAAGCACAAAACCTCTAAATAGTCGTCTATTGGATAACGACTTGTATATGCTAGTATGCAACTGTATTAAATTCCTAGTGGATTCACATAAGATGAGAGAGTGGATTAAAGAATCAAACTTTTTAGTTTAAAAATATCTGTTTATTAACGAGATGATTACCTTTGCATAACGGTAACGGTGTATAATTACGTTAATTTATATGTACAATTTCTTTTAGATATGCATGTATATAAGTAGAGTGAGAGTAAAGAAATTTAATGGTTTGGATTTTAATTAATTTTAATTTAAATATTTAATAGATTTTATTGACCTTTATAAGTAAACTTTTATAAGTAAACACATTAAATCTTACAAAATTACGTAGTATTTATTTTTTAAGTTTTTTAAATTTTAAGTTATGGATAATAGGCAAAAGTTTAATATACATATCAAATTTATCATAGATCCAATGAACCAATCATAGTCATTCATTTTTTTAATAAAAAATAATAAAATAAACTTTCACCCTTTTAAAAAAAAATTAAATATCTCGCAAACCGTTAATCGTTACGCGAAAAAAATCATACCATCGCGACGAGAATTAAATTATCTTTCTATAAATATGCACTTTTATATATTTTTAACGATTTTTTTTCAAAATGTCAGCCCAGAAAAATCATATATGATTTGTGAAAATCATATGTGATTCGATTTTACAAATCATATATGATTTTTGCAAATCATATGTGATTTGTAAGTCATATATGATTTGAAAAAATCACATGTGATTGTGATTTTGGAAAATCATATATGATTTTACAAATCATATGTGATTTTTCTGTGCGGAACTTTTGAAAAAAAAAAGTTCGTTGAAAATATAGAGAAGTGAATATCTATAAAAGGATAATTTAATTCTCGTCGCGATGGTGTATTTTTTGTAGTTTGAAGATTTACCGTTTGTAAGATATGTTGTTTTTTAAAAAAAATGTGAAAATGATATTTTTATTAATTTTGATAAAAAATGAATGGCCAAAATTGATTTATTGGATTTATGACAAATATGAGATCTATATTGATCTCAACTCATGGATAATTAAACATTTGATCAAATATTACTAGGGTGACTGTAAAATTCGAGAATAAACACAAAGTACATGTTACAATCTAAAAGGTCAAACTTTCAAGATCGAAAGTAAGCATTTGTTTAAAACATAGAAATTTAAAAGGTGAGTACTATTGTTAGATTCAAATACGTTTACTTATAAAAAAGCAATGTAGTCTATTAAATACTCAAAAACTTAGTTACAATTATAACCTAACATTCTTTACTCTCACTCACAGCTGTTAAAATCTTGATTTAGCTCTTAAGATTTTCTGATTTTACGATCCCACTAAGCAAAAACGAATCAATCTTTCAAAAGATATTAAAAGGCATAAGACCTTAGTTAAGATCTCGATCTTACCAAAGGATCGTAAGATCTCAATCCGATTCGATCCAACTTTCCTTTAATTAACTAACTAATAAACTATAAATAAATAAATTTTGTTAAAGTAAAACAATAAAATAGGCGTGGAAAGTTATAAATGTTTTATATGAATAAAATATATATGTGTTTAGATTAAAAGATTTAGCGTCCTTAATCATCGATTATATATTTTAGTATTTTTAAACCATTACGCATGCATTTTCACATTATTATAACTTTGGGAACTCTTCTTTCTTCATGAATTTGCTATACAATCAACTCTGAATACGAATTCTACACATATTGCAAAAACAAAAACGATCCATAGTAAGATCTCGGTCTTGACAGCCTTGCTCTCATTTATTTCTAACCCATACATACATAAAAACACTTTGGTTTGCTACCTGGAATTGTAATTGGTATGAATTTGATAAGAGGGTGGTATGACATTAAATATATGATTATCATTCTTTTTGTTTGGTATAACATTTGAGGTATGGTTATCATCTATAAATGGCTTTATCCAACAACTAAAAGTCCCCTAAGTGATAAAAACCTACCTCTATCCCATCATATCAATCTACCATCTCATTTCTACATTTAGGGGCCGTTTGGTTTGTTGCTAGAAATAACAATGGGTATCGAATTTGATATGAGGTAGAATGACAATTGATATAATTGAGTTTATCATTACAATTGTTTATATTTGGATGAATAAATATGGTATGAAAAGTGTATAGATATTTGAATTTTGTAGTAGAATGAGCCTACGGATAACCAAGTTGATGGGGATGAGCCTATCGATATGAACGATATATTTGAAAGTCATATACTTATAGCAAACATCTACATTCATATTCATTAGCATTCGCCCATACCAAACACACCTTTAATTCCGAATTACGCAAACCAAACATTTTTTCTTGAAATGAAACCATTCCCTCGTTCCAAAACCCATCTAACAAACGTCATATTGCACTATGTTCTCAAGTTGAGTAAAAAGGCAAAAAGAAAAAGAAAGTGACAAGATATAAAAAAAACTTATGTTCTTATGTTTTTTTTATAGTAAAAAAAGTAATAGCAAAAGGGTGAAAAAAAGAATGTTTTTCTTTTCAAAACTACACTCTACTTTTGGGGTGAAAATGAGGGAATAAAAAAGCAGAAATTATAAAATACCACAATTACCTTTCTTATAATTCACTACTTGTATGATAAAGTGTATATAAAAGTCATTATTGTAACTATGTTAACTTTCTTTCATTTCCCCCTCCAATTTAAGGGTCCGTTTGGTTTATAAGTGGGGTTGGATTCGAATTTGGATTTGGGAAAGGTTTGAAAGATTGGGGAAAGGTTTGAGAAAAAGTAAGAGAGAGAAAATATATTATTATATATAATTTATTAAATTTGTATTAGATTTAAAAAATATTTAAAAAATATAAAATAATAAGTAAAAGATAAAAGTAAACAAGTTGTGTGGCTAAGAAATTAAAGAATAAAGATCTGTCAGAACTTTTCGATGATACCTACCAAGTAGCAGTGGAATGATTTTCATTGGTTGAATCATCTATTTTATTCCTAAAGTTTATACCAAACTGATAATTTTATGTTTGAATCTAATCCTACAGTGTGAATCCCGCATAACAAACGCTTCCTAAGAAGATGAAAGATTATAAGTTTCTTTTACTTTATTACCTTTTCATTTTTATTTGAAAAAATTACACGTTTGGTCCCTTTGGTATACCCCAAATAACAACTTTAGTCCCTAAGTCGTTTTTATTACACCAGCAGTATCTAATTTTGAAACTATGCACGCTTTTGGTCCCTATTTTGGATGGGCGTTAGTTAAGTCCGTTAAGTATTTTGCGCTGTTAGTCCTTCGTCAATAATTTTTGCACCGTTAGTCCTTATTTTTTGGATGGGCGTTAGTTGGTGCCACGTGTCACCACATGAGTGGTGCCACGTGTCATCAGGTCGGATCAGTGAACGGGTCGGGTCGGGTTGCCACGTGGACCAATGAGGTGGTGCCACGTGGCATTGGTAAAATATAACACCACTTTGTCACGCATGGGATTCGAACCCGGGACATTTGGGTGGGAAGCATAGCTTTGCCCAACTGGGCTAAGCATAGCTTCATTTATATTTCTAAATTTAATCATAACCCTTTCTAAAATTTAAGGCCCAATTCATATTATTAAAAGGTTCAATTTAGTTTTTTTGGCCTATTAATTTACGGAGTTATATGGACTGTAAAAAATAAATAAATATACTTTTTCGCTTTTTTCGTGCTCTTTCCAATGGTATGCTCGGGGAATTTTTCGACTTCAAACGAACCCGAAAAATGCGAAAATAATCGTTTTTCTTTGTTTTGCATTTTCGAGGTCAACCATAAGTCGAAAAAATTCACCGAGCATATCGTCGGACTCGTTTTTTCGTGCTCTTTCCAATGGTATGCTCGGGGAATTTTTTCGACTTCAAACGAACCTCGAAAAATGCGAAAATAATCGTTTTTTCTTTGTTTTTGCATTTTTCGAGGTCCAAACCAAGTCGAAAAAATTCACCGAGCATATCGTCGGACTCGTTTTTTCGTGCTCTTTCCAATGGTATGCTCGGGGAATTTTTTCGACTTCAAACGAACCTCGAAAAATGCGAAAACGAGTTTTTATACATAAGCCGATATCTTAATCTATTTCATGACATAAAAATTACGCCTCACGCTTTGGAGCATTTACAACCTTAACGCCCTAACGGCGTTTTGCATCAAACTAACGGCGTTATGCCGTTATCACCTTTGGACCTCTGACGTTATTTCGGCGTTAGTCCCTGGGCGTTACAGGGCTAACGCCCGTTATTTGTTTTGTTTTGTTTTTTTTTTTTTTTTCATTTATGCCCTTAAATGAGGGGTTGTTTTTGTAAATTGTTGAGAATGTTATTGATGTTATTGAGATGTTATAGTTGTGGGTGTTTTTTGAAAATGTTAATGTTAAATGTTAAACCTGATGTGGCGTTTACGTAGACGGTGTTATTGATGTTATGATGTTATGATTGAGAATGCTCTTAGCGACGCTAAAAAAGACGGTAGCGCGCCTTTTAAAACCTTTGTTTTAGATAATGAAAGTGCAAGATGACATGGCATAGACCCACAAAGTACTTTAATATTCTTACTCAAAACAAATTTCAATTCAATACACTACACACTTGTTCGATCACGTCACTCATTACAAGAAATAATTTCTTTAACACATTGCCGGAAAATTATTAACAATCAGTCAATGGCAACAACCACCATCGTGTTCCCCGCCGTCAACCTCCGTAACAAACTCTCCGGTAACGAATTACAGTTACTCTTTCCGTACAAGTCGTCGTTGTATTCATTTCCGATCGGATCATCATCATCAGCATCGACTCATTTCGTTAAAAAGTAAGTGTGTTTTTTTTTATTATAATTGATCATGTAGTGTGAAGCCGTTAGTTTCAGGGGTTTCTTTTCGCGGGTCTCTCTTGGTTCGGGTCCCGGGGCTGCCCGTTTGGATGGTTTAACTCGGGGTCGGATTTTAAGTATGATGCCGTTTTAAAAAAAAAATTCATTGCTTGTTAAATAAACTGTTTTTATTTATAACAAATTTTTAAAATAATTGTCACCAGCAAAAAGTAATTACAACTTTCTCTTTTTTACGTTTTACAGAATCATGGTTTTACCCATAACTAATTAATTTATACCAACTTTCAAAGGCCTCCTAGCGAAAAAAATTATAGCGTAAATTTTTTAAAATATCGGCTATTTTTGTAGTTAACGAATCAATTTGTAGTAGTTTCTAAAAATTATCAAAGTTTGCCCTGTGGACTATACTTTTTGGGAGGTGATTTGGACACTCAAATTTTGAGTGTTTTGACATTTATACCCTCACATTATTTTTAGTTACCTTATCATGTAAAGGTATAAATGTTCAAGCACTCAAAATTTAAGTGTCTCAATCATTTATGAGAGTGTGCAAATCACCTCCCATACTTTTTAGCTCCGTCCCTAGTAACTTGATTAAAGTTTGTAATAATAATATTAACTAAGGGCAATATGGTAAACTTGATCCAAATTTTCTACCTATTTTTTGAAGTGGACAATTAATTTAGGACGACCTAAAAAGAAAATGTGGAAAAAGGCTAATTAATGATATTTGAATATTTTTATTTTAACTTTTGGATGTAAAGTGTGTTTATTATGTTTATTGTTTTAGAAAATAAGTTGCGTAAAAGCATGTTTGACAAAAGTAATTGTTGTTGGAA
Organism: Chrysanthemum makinoi; assembly: GCA_910596185.1. Classification (NCBI taxonomy): domain Eukaryota; kingdom Viridiplantae; phylum Streptophyta; class Magnoliopsida; order Asterales; family Asteraceae; genus Chrysanthemum; species Chrysanthemum makinoi. The sequence continues at coordinate 421,988 of OU343225.1, read as the reverse complement.
GTTGATTGGTAGATGGTGATGCGGTAGGAAAAAAAAGAGTTTATTTTTATAACTTATATGAAGTCACATTTGATTTTAAGAGATTATGTGAAATTATTTTACTAAAGTCTTTTATAAGTTGTGTTTGCCAAACATAGCTTATTTTAAAAAAATAAGCATAATCTTTTAATAATCTCGTGTGCTAAACATGTCATATAATCTTTGTTAGATTAACAAAACTTATAAGAGTTTTATTTTGGTTATAAAAATAAGTTCCATACTTTTAGCTCTCACTCTTGCTCCATCTCTAGTTCGAGACTTCCGGTTCCGGCATTAACTAGTTTTAACATACCCTTAACATGATATTATGGGTATGTTTGGCAAAACGAATGTGTTAAAGAAGTAGCATGATAATAGAAGCTAAAGTATGGAACTTATTTTTATAACCTAAATGAAGTATTTTTTAAAAGCTCTTATAAGTTTTGTCAGACAATCAAAGATTATACTTTAAGTAGCTTATTTTCGGAAATAATAAGCATATTCTCCTTATAATCTTATGTATATGTGCGGGATAGTAAAGGAGTTGATAAGTTAGATGTTTTGATTAAATGTTGTTTGCCTGTTTGGTGATTAGTATTCATTACTTTTGTTCAGGAATATTATTAAAGCTTCCGTGGATGGTGTGGACTCATTGGGTATAAGCTCCTTGGTGAGTTTTATAGCTTTTTATCTTCTATTTCGTTGCGACGTCTGACTTGTTATGTTAAATAACCTGATTTTAGCGGACATAAGGAAGCTTTGCTATTGTATGCAAATATTTTGTATCTTGTATCGAGTTATTTGAAGTGCTACGAGCCCCTGTCTTTTCTGTTATGTAAACGATGTCATTTCGCAAAAGAAAAAGGTCTGTGAGCTGGATTGAAAAATGAAAAATTGTGGAATTAATGTCGCACAATAAGTACCTGGGGTCGTTTAATAATTCATTTGTGCTAGTTGTTCATAAGCTGCCAAATATGACAAATGCATTCTTGCTAGTAGTCCTGTAAGATGTTTATGATGTCAATGCGAAGACTGCGTTGATTAATTTTAAAGATTGCGAAAAAATCTTGTCGTAACATTTGAATTGATGCTTAATGATTTGTAAATGAAGTTCCTTTTAATGTATGTTTTTTATGCAAGAATGGTATTCATATATTTAAAATAATGGGAATTTCTGTGTTTGTTTGGTGAAAATTTCGAACTAGTTGCTGTCCTGAATAGTTATCGACTCCCATTTAAAACTTCACGTCTGCTCCTTAGATTAAAAAAATGCACGAACTTCTACCTTTTGGACATTCTAATGTTACGTGAGACTGTTAATGTAGATTTGTACTATCCACATTGACCACGTTATATAAAATGAATACCTTTTAAGGAGGATGTAATTTAGAACTGTTCTGTCATCTATGCTTTTGTTATTTTGTGCCTGCTAAACAATGCAAGTTCTATTTCTACATTTCGACATTGACATTGTATCTCACTCATAAACTGAACAGGATGCTGATATTCCTACTCCGATTGTTTTAATTGATCAAGATTCGGACCCATCTGCAACTATTGTGCAAGTTAGCTTCGGTGATCGTCTTGGTGCCCTTATTGATACGGTAAATGACAAAGAATGTATGTAGTATTCATTAGTCCCTTTTTTGAGTATTATACTCTACCGGTTCCCAACCACAATACAATTACTTTAAACAGAACTCTTTACCATGATAATGCAACCTTGACATAAAGGTCCAGATAATCAATAAGGTATAGTTATTATCTCAATACGTGGGTTCCCATCGTGTAATTGTACCCTCAATGCTGAGGTAATAAGAATAGTAATCATTAGGTTTATGATAAGTGCATTGTTTTTCTATAGATGTTTACTTTTCGAGATAAATAGGAGTCATTGGGTTTGCGATAACTGTTCAGTGTGTATTTTGTAATAGATGTTTAGTTTGAAGAGTATTAGGACTTGGTAAAATATTATAGTTCCGATGGATACATTAAGTTTACTAAAACGCATGGGTGGCTGGTGCAGATGAAGGCACTGAAGGATCTAGGCTTGGATGTAGCAAAAGGGACTGTCACAACAGAAGGATCAGTCATAGAAACAAAGTTTTTCATTACTCGACTGTGAGTATGCTTGATATGGATTCTGTTTGTCTTATGTAATATTAGCTTGGGCAAGTGTTTTTAATATTTAACTAACCATCAAACATGGCTGTACGACTACGACCCTTCAATGTTTTTATTCTTTGCTCTAAAAATTACTACTCTTGGAAATCTCTTTGGATTGAAGTGAGACGGTTGTTATGCGCTAGATTTCTTAGCATTCATACCTTGTCTGGCGTGACATCAACATGTCTAATGCTAAGTGTAGAGAGGCTGATTGAGTACATTTTAGCCTAAACTTCTGTAAGAAAGAAAATCCCAGAACTGAAAATATATTTGGTCTATTTAGGGATATTTACAATTTTATGCCCAAATGGCTACTCAGAAATAATTATAAATCACAGGAGCAGAATACTTTTTTTTTTTTTGAAAACTATGTACAAGTGTTGTCCTGTTTCCTCCTTTGATTAAACAATGAATCATCTATATGATATTCAACATAAATGTCTTTTATTTTCATGATTATACCAAGGTCTGCTAATATTTGTTAATCTTTATAGATCAACGGGGCGTAAAGTTGAAGATCCAGATCTCCTGGAGAGCATCAGATTGACCATCATAAACAATCTCTTAAAGTATCATCCAGTATGTATACCTAGCTGATAACCCTACTTTATGAACAATCACTTTATATTTATTGACAGATTAATTTATTAATAACATTTATTTTTGATTCATTATGCTGCTTACGTAATTCAAGTTCTTTCTCATTGTTTATGAATGCTAAGGAATCCAGCGCACGACTGGCAATGGGGGAGGCTTTTGGCATACAAGCTCCAGACAAGAAGGTAACTTTGTTAACAAATGTATAATATGAAAGCACCTCTACGCCCACTTAAGTTGCTTTTGCTCAAATTTTATAAACAAGTTCCATCATATATCTTCACTTCACAGAGGTGTTATATGCAAATGGTACAATCCCCGGTGCAACATGTTTGTTTTTCTGTTCTCCCAAAAATACAACATTTCCTTCTATAATAAGTTTTCGTAACTTTTTTCCCACATACGAACCAACTACTTGTAATTAGTAACTTTCACTTTTGGTCCACAAGTTCTCTACTGTTCTGTCCTTATTAATCGGCAATTTGGACCGATGATCAATTGTCAGACATGTATATTAAATCATGCTAATCAAAGTTTTTGTCTTGATGGCAGCTTGATGTTGATATTGCAACTCATATACATGTCAAGAATGACGGGCCTAAAAGGAGGTTAGCAACAATTTGCGAATTAAATTAACTTTTTAGTTACTGAATTTTAGGATATTTCTAAAATCATGTACGCCATAAATCGACTCACAAACACAAAGAAAATAATGAATGACTTCACTTCTTGTAATGCATTGATCTGATGGTATCTTGGTTTACTTTAGCTTGCTCTGCATAGAAACAGAAGATAGACCTGGATTGCTCTTAGAAGTTATCAAGATAATGGCTGATGTTAATATTACTGTGGAATCAGCCGAAATTGATACTGAAGTATGTAACCATCTTTGTCTCCTTCGCCACTCCTTTTGATCCACTCTGTCACACATACACGCACACTTGCATACACACATTGACAATGCCTCATAAGCATCACTGATATCATTTCTTCTGAAATTACCAACTCGACCTTTCTTATGCTTCAGGGTTTAGTTGCCAAAGACAAATTTCACGTTAGCTACAGAGGGGCAGCTTTAAACGATTCCTTGTCTCAGGTAACCAAATCGTTTCCTTTGCTACATTTATATTTTTGACCGGTGTAACAAAGGGTAATGGGTTAAATGGGTGGATTAGTTAACGGGTCCAAATGGGTGAAATCAGGTTGACTTAACCAGTGGATACTTATTTGTCCAAACTTTTAACAACTTTTATATAGAATTAATGCATTGAATACTATTATAAAACTTGATTACAATAATGATCTAAGTTTTTTATTCAAGTGATTTACGATGTAGTATTAGGGGGTGTTTGTGTTTGATTATCAGCCACCAAAATGACGTTTACAAAACACGGTTTTGCAAAAGTAACTCATAGGGTCCAGTTTGCAAACCACGTTTTGAGTGCAAATAATCCAATTATCACGTTTCTAGCCAAACACTAAAAGTTGATTATTCACGTTTTCAAAACGTGATAATCAAATAATCACGTTTTGACTGAGTTGCCAAACACCCCCTTAATTAAAAGTACACTTTGAGCGACCTTCGACCCGTTCGACACATTTGAGATGGAGTAACACACAAACTAAGTTGACTCATTTATAAGTAAATAGGTCGAATTGCTACCTTAACTCTGTGACTATAAGTATGTAAGTATGGGTTTTTTGTCTTTCTGTTTTGGTGTTGTGGTTCTTGCTACTAAAATATAACCAGTAAACATGTTCGGGTAAAATGAGCAGGTTGTTTACAATTTTAGAGGCTCTGAATATTTCTCTTTTTGATAAAACAATGTTAAAGAAAAATAGATAAAAAAAAGGCTTTTCACACCGATTTCAATGACATAATCAAACAAAACTAGTTCTCTTAACTTGTCTAAATGGGCAGGTGTTGACAAATTGCCTACGCTATTACCTTCGGAAGTCAGAAACCAGTGAAGATAGTTACTAAGAAAGCATTTACTTTTCGACTTGTGTTGCATGACTACTACCTGTATGATTAATCATAACCTCTTGTGTTTGCCTTTTCACATAATTTAGAATCATAAATGATTCTAGCAAGTCGTCTGAGATGTTGCTTCATATGAGGTATCTTCTTATGTTTTCACTTGATTACTCGGTGTGAAGTTTAAAGAAAATGATTACAAATTATGCTAGAAATTATCGATTCCTTTGTCTTTAAGAGTCAAAAAAGTATTCATCACAGGACTGCTAACATCACTCTAAATTAACTTTGTGTTATCTGTCATAAAATTCTAAAACAAGAATGCAATACTTTCATATTTTGCCAATTATGCGCACGAGTTCATGTTAAAAAAACGCTGTTTAGTGCCGTTTCCATTAATATCGATTCTAAAGTATCGTGAGAAATCTATCTATGAAGGTACTCTTGTAAATCTGTGTGAGCAACATGCAATGATGCAAATTGGCACCCTCTCAAGCTGCATCAAACCAACCATAACGATACGATAGTGTGAAAAAACCACACCTTATGTGAAGACAGTTTCAAAAAGTAAAAGTTTTTATTAAAAGTTTATATAGGTGATGAACTTGGATTACATCATTAATTCAAGAGTTAATTGCATTTTTGGTCCTCGTGGTTTGCCAAATTGCAGGTTTGTCTCAAAACTTTGAAAGTGCAACGATAGTCCTTATTTTGAAGTTTGGATTGCATTTTTGGTCCATTGATAAAGTTAAATGACTAAAATACCTTTTGTCTTCTTCAGAAAAGACAAGGGTAATTTGGTCATTTCACACCGATAAGAACCAAAAATGCAACCCAAACTTCAAAATGGGGACTATCGTTGCACTTTCAAAATTTTGAGGACCAAACCTGCAATTTGGCCAAACCACAAGGACCAAAAATGCAATTAACTCTTAATTCAATAACTACAACTCAGAAGGCTACAACTTCTCATTATTCAAAGATATGACAATCCATGAAGATTAAGAAACGCCAAGGAAAGGTAATATATAGTTAAAGTCCTTATCTTGCTTAGTACTCGTAATAAGTAAGGTGGAGGTGGTGATTTTTAGTGGTATGGGGGCGGTGGAGAGTCGTTGTTGTAGTGTGGTGGAGGTGAGTATGATGTAGGTGGCGGCGATTTATCGTAGTATGGTGATGGTGAAGGTGGTGGTGGAGAGTACTCATAGTGGTACGGGGGAGAAGGAGGTGGTGATGGTGATGGTGGTGGTGGATACTCTGACGGTGGTGCTGGTGACTTGTAAACGTATGGTGGAGGTGAGGATTCATAAGGATAGGGAGAACGAGGTGATGGTGAAGGTGGTGGTGGCGAGGGATCATAACCATGATCATCTGCCATCACATTAGTAGCTAGTGAAAATATCGCAAATGCAAACATTAAACGAGGCCAAAACATGGCTGTATCAAATGAGTCGAGTAAGGATGCAATCACCACAAGTGCTTAATATCGCGAATGTGAGACTTGGTTATGTTGTAAAGCGAAGAAGCCCCTTTTATAGTTGCAATTTCATATATTTCATAGTATATATAAATTGGTTAAATGAGGTTAGACTACTAGGTGCAATTAAGGTATTGCACATTAATAATAAAAAAATGTCAAAATTGTGACAATTTTCATTGCTATTATGTATTGCACGTGGATACGACCTAACCTTTAGAGCACAAGGTATCGTGCTAACGAATAACACGTTATTGGTATGCCACATCAGCACTACATCATCTCTTCTTAACAACACAACAATAACTAAACCACATTTTATTCATAACACACCAATAACATCACCTGTAGGTCACTAGATCCTACAAAATACCCACCCAAAATACCCACTCACTTATTAAAAAAAAAAAAAAGACACAAAACATTAGGTTTGGCGTGGGCCATTCAAATGGCTGAGAATCAATTGGCTGGACTTTGGCATGTTGGGTGGTAGCAAGGATGGCGGCGCCGTCATTTAGTTTGGGAGCAATTGACGAGCCAACAGTAACCATACCGTGTGCTCTAAGGTGTAGAAACATACCCATAAAAAAAGTACTGATGTCCTAACGAAAAAGTCCAATGAAGCTGAAAATAATGAAACAATAATTGGACAAAAAAAAAAATGAAGTTTTAAACTCAAAGATAGTGCCCAACAAATTGGAAAGCTTGTCTAGCGTGGCTATAATATCTTGCTTCCTTGCCAACAAAAGTTAAAATTGAAACTAATTTTGATCAAATTTGTATTAAATTTTTAAAGAAAATCAAAAATAGGTCTGATATCTTTTTTTAAATAACCTTATATTCTGATAGTTTGTTGAATTTGCAATCAAATATAAAAACTTAAAAAAGAGGGTTAGTGTTAAATTCAATTATATTGACTTACGTGTAAAAAAATTTTCATTTTCATAACTTTTAGTGAAGAGTTGTAAATTTAACTAATACCTCAAGTACTTTAAACTTTTATAATTGTTGTTGTTGCTGCGGCTGTTGTCGTCGTCGTCAAATTGATCATAATACTAAAATCTCTTTTAGGTACACGGTATAAATATTAATTAGACTAAAATACACCGTTGGTACCTAAATTTGGCAAGATGCATCGTTATGAGACAAAATTCGGCCTTTTCATCGCCATAGGTCCAAACCTTGGCCATTAAATACCAGAATCGTCCCTTGATTAGGATTGGGATAGTCAAACCTAATTTTCTGGATTTCCTTCGAGGGTATAATAGACCATTCACATTTTTGACCCAACATAGTTAAAATGTAACCCAACCTTCAACCATATATGTATCGGCTACGACCAACAGTGAACCCTAAAATACAATCAACACACATTCTACCAAAAAAAACAATAATGACACAAAACGATAAGGGGAAGGCTTTATTGAGTTCGTTGAGAAAGGTGACGCCTCCAAATGAAAGGGTTTGGGTGTTAAGAAGGAGAAGGAAGACGATGACATCTTGTTATCAAAGTTTAACGATTTGGGAGAAAGGATTAAAAATCTGAAATTTTGTTTAAATATATTAAGGAAAGGAAGGAAAAGAAGGAAAACGATGATAGGGAGAGTTGTGGGTCTAGCTAAGTGTATGTTTAGATAATAGTAAACATTTGTAGTTCTTGAGAACATGAAATCGATGAATAAAAAATTTGGTTCTTATTTAAGTAATTGTGTTTGAAATCGTTTTGCATTTCTTAATAGGTTTGACTTACCCAAGTCATACCACAATAGTAAGTTACAATTTGTTGGCTTTCATAAGTTTGTTTGACTTTGGTAAGTCAAAATTCAAGATGTTACAATACATTGTTGTTTACTGCTAAAGCGTTTGCATTTTCAACCCGTGTTTTTAAACCACTGCCTCTAATTTTGCTGATACGGGGGTGTTTGGTTTTGCTGTAACAACTTTTGCCGATAAAATGGGCTGTTTGGTTTAACTGATACAAGGGGATGTTTGTTGATACATTATGATTTAGTGCCAAAGTATTTGCATTTTCACCACATCTTTTTAAACCATTGCCTTTGCTTTTGCTGATACAAGGGGGTGTTTGGTTTTGCTGATTAAAGTTTTGCTGATACAAGGGCCTATTTGGTTTTGCTGATATAAGGGGATGTTTGGTTTTGTTGATACTAATTACACTAAAATACACCCAATATCACAATACAAGAACAGATTAAACAACACATAACCCAAATGATATTTTATCATTAATAAAGTTTGTTAAACATCATAAACAACTATGTTAATACAAATAAACCGTAAAAACGTTTATTAATATTTTGCGATCTCTTTGTGTTTTGTTGATAACAAATATAATCTTATCTTAAGTACAATTATAAGGATACATGTTATTTTTGTAAAGCATTTACATATAGCCATCTAATACAAAAATGTTGTAATTAATCATTTGTTGTAATAGTTTATTAGGATGGGTAAAACTCACAACCCATGGATCATATCCATAACCCATGGTATTGACCCATACCCACAAGACTAGATACAATGTACTCATTAGTTACATTGAATCTAAAAGAATACCCATGGACCAACCCATAACCCATGACCCATGACCCATAACCAAAAAACCCATGGGCAAAGAGGAGCGTCCCACGGATCCCTAGGATTACACTAGACGGATCCCTTGTGGGAGGGATCCGTGGGATCCGGGAACAAGGGAGATTGCCTATAAATAAAGAGCCATTTCTTCATTCTAACTCACCCTCTTCTTACTAATTCTCTCATATACTCTCATTCTCTTCTAACAAAAGATCACTTGATCTAAAGAGTACTTCTTTCTTTCTTTCTTTAGTGATTCTCATATAGGTCCTTCTAAGGCGAGATCACGAGCATTCTACAAGTCATCCAAGCAAGGGGTCCTTGATTGATTTGTTCCTCCACAAGATTTCTGTAGCGAAGATCTTGTATTTGATATTTCACATATTTGTTGTGTAATAGTCGTGTTGGTTTGGTCCGCCGTGTTACGGACTCGGTATTTAGCTTTGTACCGGAAAAAGGTGTAAGCAACGTTGTGAAGGCTTCTCCGCCAAGTTGAAGGAGTTTGTTGACATAGTGCTTGAACTCTCGAGTAGGTGAATCGGGGAGTGGAGTAGGGAAAGGAAGGTCTCCTTGTAGCCGAACCACTATAAATCGATGTGTCATTTCTATTCCTTTGCTTTACTTTATTTACTTGCTTCATCATTAGATCTATACTTTCTCTACATCCATAAGATCTCACATATTATCGAATCTAAAGTTTTTGAAACTAACTTAAAATCGGCAAAACTATTCAACCCCCCTTCTAGTTTTCCACAAACTACATCAAATCTAATTTACATACCCTTTTTAGCAACCTATATTCCCAAAACTATCACCCAAAAGACTGCCTTATCTACCCCATGGAAAACCCAAAATTTAGGCATTATGTTCAGCCATTTTCTTAACAAACTCTTGGTTGAACCGAATACCTTCATCTGTTTGACCAACAATCTGTATGAGTTGGGCAAGTTGCTTTGTGTGCCTCTACTGGATTTTGGTCAGCGCATCCACACAGTCAAGCGCAATTCCACGAGGTCCCGGAGCTTGATTCTCTTCTATCAGCTCCCTACGCTTGATGATTCCCGTCTTCGATCTTTGAATGCATGAAGAACTAGGTTCTTCGAATCCTTCTTGGCGACCTCTTGTTCAAACCAGATAGCCATACGATCATTCAAATTTGGTAAATCAGCAACCTCCATGAGTTCGTTTAAAATGGGGAAATCTGCCATTGGAAAATTGTTTATGTGTGGAAAAAGTGGTAGATGAGTTTATCGTTTGGTGTGCACTAGTTAATATCGTCTCCGGTAAGAGACGGTCAAGAGTCTAATAGTTACTTATTTTTCACACTCGGTCCCTGAATTTGTCTTGGTTGCAGTTGTCATACTTAAAACTCCCGCCCAATAATCACTTTAGAATACACAATTGGTCCCTCAAGTTTCCAACTTACGTACATTAGAAGTTTTACTTTGTTAAGTCAAACTTCTATAACATATCAAATTATCAATTAACTCCAAAACAAATATTGAGTAATGGTTTTGCAATATTGACTTTACAAAGTCAAATATTGAGTAATGGTTTTGCAATATTGACTTTACATATCTTCATACCAAAACAGCACCATAAGAATCAATCAGAATGAAGAAACTCCACATTCCCAAAGACTCGTTAATACCATTCTATATACTATTTAACATTCCACTAGCCATCCTTATCATCAAACTTCAAATACCATTCTGCCTTTTGCACTTAAATTTCCAATGGTTTTCAATCCTTCTGATATTACGACTCTCCTTCACAGTTAACCCATTCACCATTTTTAAGTATTGACTAACTAAAGTAAACTGGAAATGCAGTTTTACTTGCTACAATCAAATTAAAATGCTAAATGAAAGTTTGACTTTCGAATGTCAAACTTTCATCACTTACAATACGCACAAACAACAACATATGAACAATCTAATTTTAAGCAAACCATATAAACAATTACTGTACCAAATTACCAAAACTATTTTGCAACATTAATTGTCATAGGGAATTCAACCCAAACATAAACTACAACCACTCAAAGAAATCTACCATGGCTGTGGGGGAAGCTCGGTGGAGTTTCAACAGCTTCCTAGCCAACTCCCAGTTGTTCCTGGTATTTTCATTCCCATCATGATTCCTATCGCTTTGCCTGATATTGATTGTCTTTAGCGACCGGGAACACGCAAGTATACACTTTATTAAAGTTATTTCATGCTCTGTTCTAAGAAAAGCTCGAAACACCACCGTCAGAATGGCCATGGTGAATGTGTTTCTGTCTACAACAAAAGTGGAAATTTTTGCAAAGGTAGATCACTAAGCGTGTTTGGTACTGAAAAATCAAATATTGTTGAGATACACAAACATGGCAATTTAGGAATGTTTTATTTGATACATATGCATTACAGACATTACACTTACTCGTATCCAAAGATTTTCAAATTCGGAGATGTCCGAATCATTACAATGGTGAACGCTACCATAACACTATTCCCAAAATCGACATCGGACAACTTAAGGTTAATCAGGGAAACAAAGGGCACCTTCATCCTAGGATTAGCTTCATGTATCAACTACAACAAGTTTTAAAGATTAAATTTCATTACTGTTACACATCTCTTTAACATTGTAAAATTATAAGTTGTAAAACTGAAATTGTTCTTACCGTGCAATCACCAAAATCCAATGTAAGGGTCTCAAGATTTTGAAGTCTTGTCAAGTGAAAGATATCGGACGTTGTGATTGTCGTCACAACATTATAACGACCTAATGACAAATGTAACTTCTTCAAATTCTTAAGTTTTGCAATATCCCATAGTCTCATCTCGTTTGTACTAGGACGATTCATTTTAAAAGACTCAAGTGAGGACAACCAAAGAATAAAGTCCCAAACTATACCGCTTAGAAAATTGACATGAATCAATTCTAAGCTCAGTAGATTTGGAAAGCCATGAAAATATTCCAAAGTAGCCATAGCACAAACATGAAGTACCGGATGTTTCAACTCACTACGAGAGTAAAGTTGGAATGGGAACGTAATCGGGTCACCATACCGTTTGTAATAATCACTCTCAATTCCATGGTCACCAAAACAAGAGCCACTCATGAATCTGTTCATAATGAAAGTTGTCTATTCGAATAATTGATCTTGGCTTTACAGCGAAGACAAACTTTCTTATTGGAACCATAAGCCGATTTAAGAATCTAGTAACAAGCCTCCCATCAAACTCATATGTTAAATAATAAAATAAATCCTCATCAAGTATGACATCGGTGAGCAAAGTCCACTTAGACCTTCAGTTTCGCGCTAAACTAGAGGTTCTCACCGCTTCTAACAAAGGCAACCGATTCAAAATGTTAGTGATCACTTCATCCGCATGTTGCTAATAATGATCGATCGACATGGTATTGTTGGAAGTTGGGTTGGTCTTTTGAGTTCTGGAAATGAGGATTTATATTCTTGATTTCAATTTTCAGTTTAACGTTTCTGGATAATGGTGTATTATGATTGGTAAAGTTGTTTGTTGGGTGGGTGTATTGGTTCCCGCGAAATTAAATGCAAGCGTATCAGGGAAGAAACGGCTAGTAGCCATATTCACAATTGGTCCCTGGGTTGAAGGTTGGGTAAAAAATGTGAATGGTCTATTATACCCTCGAAGGAAATCCAGAAAATTAGGTTTGACTATCCCAATCCTGGTCAAGGGACGATTCTGGCATTTAATGGCTAAGGTTTGGACCTATGGCGATGAAAAGGCCGAGTTTTGTCCCATAACGATGCATCTTGCCAAGTTTAGGGACCAACGGTGTATTTTAGTCTATTAATTATAAGTTGAAGCATGTATATCGAGATATGCAAATAAATACTAACACTCTGTTCCTGAGTTTTAAGATGAAAGAAAAGAAGAGAAGAGACAAAATTGGATAGAAAAGAAGAGGAGAGTAATGTAATTTATTTTTTTAAGTCGTGTTCTTGAGTTGAGAGAGAAAAGAAGAGAAAACTGATGATTTTACAATTTAACCCTTTGTTAGATACAAAATTTATGTTTTATTATATGGCATTTAAGTCATTGTTTAATTAAAAAGTTTTCATATATACTTTCCTCCCAAATCATCCCACTTTTGGGAAGAAAGTTTTGGAGAGAAATATAACCAAATTTCCTCTCCTCTTCTTCTCTCTTCTCTCCTAAAAAAATTTGGGAACACAAATTTATTTCATTTTCATCCCACTTCTTTTCTCTTCTTTCAAAATTCAAACTCGGGAACGCAGTGTAAGTGAGAGAGATCCTAACTACAGTTTTTTAAATGAGGCAATGTTTATAATATTTGTACGATATTAAATTAACGTTTATACTACAAATTAAATCGTATGCACAATATTATTTAATGTATATATAAATATAAATATTCATTAAATTTAAGTTATGTCGATACACAAAACTCCAAAACCAACAAATTTGTAAAAGAAAATATGCATTTATAAGCATGTACTAATAATAAATTTATTCACACTTAAAACTTAAAAGTGTATTTATAATATGTTACATCCAACTATGGGTAGAGTCAAAAAGTTTTCCTCAAAGGGGCACACTTTGATAAATTTTAAAAACTACATTATAAACTAGTTCTTAAAAGGGGCAAATTAAAAAAAAAAAAAAAAAAAAAGCAAATATTTTAAAATTTTTACACTACAATTTTTTTCGCTAGGAGGGCACATGCCCCCTTTATCTCCGCCACTGCATCCAAGTTCTTCGCATTTATAAGCATGTACTAATAATGAATTTATTCACACTTAAAAGTGTATTTATAATATGTTACACCCAAGTTCTTCGCACTTTCTAGCTCTTCCGGAAAAAGAAAAAAAAATGTACCAAGATTGAATTCTTTATGTGTATGTAAACCCATTTTGTGTTTAAACACACCAACAGTGCAAACATGTTCTTACACAACAATAAGCTGTCAGGTGTTAGAAAATATATACTAGCTTTTTATATATTGATCATACTTATAATTGTGACAAAGTTGTACACAAGCACACAATTATACATCAGGAAAAGATTGAATACTTTTTATTTATGTTTTAAAACTGTGTATAAATAGCATTTTTGTTGTAGTGTTTAATTATACACACAAAAAATATTGATGAACATTGAATACTTAATGTATGCATGCATGTAAAAAAACACACGTGAGATATTGTATCGATTCCAAGCTTGAACTAGGTTTCATGCTATTCACCACTATACCTAGTTATCTTGTACACTTTTGACCAGGGTGAAAGCCATAAAATAACAACGTACTTTCTCAAATTTACCGAGTTGAAACACATACTTTTTTATTAACATATACACCCATGTATTTTCAAATTTTGTTCTGACTTTACCCATATTGTAATAAAATAATATTATTTAATATAATATTATATTAATATAAATCGGTCATTTGGGTGAAGTCGGAACAAAATTCGAAAAATGACGTGGTATATATGTTAATAAAATAGTATGTGTTTCAACTCGGTAAATTTGAGAAAGTACGTTGTTATTTTATGGCTTTTACCCCTTTTGACCATTGTTCGTGTACTTTTACCTTTAGCATATCATTAATTAAAGTCTTGATCTAGATGGCACTTTTGACCAATGCTAATTAAAGTCTTGATCTAGATGGCAGCATGATGTTGGTACTGAAAGTATTCACACATGTCAAGATTGCGGGTCTAAAGGTTAGCATTTAAGCAAATCTTTTATATAATAAGATAATTACATCATTTCGGAGTGTTTTTGCAAAACCCTTTTCATTGAAAAAAATTTAACCAATAAGAAAGCTTGATTTTGCCACGTAAGCGAAATCGTGTGATGTGATTGGTTAATAAAAATTAAAATTAAATTGATTTTGGTCAACATTTAATTAATTTGGTGGAGAAATTTGTTTGAGAAAAAAAACACATAAAAACATATGTGTCAAATTTGTGAAAACAAAAACTTAAAAAAAGAGGGGTAATTAATAAAACTTTAATGGTTAAATTTTTTAAAATTGTATAGAGTTAAGTGTAATATTATAAGTTTCAATGTTTTTTTAATAACTTTAGAAATTAAACAAATATTCCCTTATACTTTATGCCCCCTATACTTTATAACGTAAAAATGCAATATATATGTTGTTTTAAAACTCTAACATATAAATATACGTAAGATTACAAATATCATTTTTTTACTATATATGTTTACTAAGGACTAATTTATTTCATATTAAAAATATGACGAGTGTAGACACGAATTTGAATATTAAATACGGCTAAATTATTGAAAACGGGAATATAATTATCAAATTGTAAGAACGAGTTACTGTAATATGAAAAAAAAACGTGATTTTACTTATAGCAACTACTCATGTAATTTTTATTTATTCATATAAGGATATGTAGAAAAACATTTTTTTTTTTGGAAAGGCAACAATATGTAGAAAAACATTTTTTAAAAACTTTAAGGAGTATATTTTAACTTCATCAACATTTATTATGTACAACAAAACTCGCATTTTGTGTACATCATAATATAAATAGTGAAATTTAAATAGAAACATCAACATCTATATCAGCTAAATATAGTTGAATCTTGAGTTATCTAACAAATTTTTTTACAAAATTTGATTATACAAAATTCAAATGGATATTAATGGATAATGAAAAACTCGTGCATAAGTATATAATTATATGTAATTATTTTTAAAGACACAATATTCAACATTGATACAAAATAATTTTTTTTTTGTCAAAACCTGTGCGTGCACAGGTATTATAACTAGTTATAGTGATCAAATTAACGAATGCTAATTATTTAGAAAAGGTTTTTCACCTTGTGTAACTTCTAGAATGTACTAAAGAATTTTACTTGCTTGATGAGTGTGAAATTGACAAGTTTTTCATTCAATTTATCAAACAATCAATTTGTCATATTCACTTCAACATAATGAGCATTTAGGTATTTCAATTCTCTTTCACAAAGTTACTTTATGTTGGATAAAATGGTTAAACTGAACAAACTGGTCAATGCTTTAGCTTGCTCTGCATAGAAACAGAAGATAGACCTGGATTGCTCTTAGAAGTTATCAAGATAATGGCTGATGTTAATATTACTGTGGAATCAGCCGAAATTGATACTGAAGTATGTAACCATCTTTGTCTCCTTCGCCACTCCTTTTGATCCACTCTGTCACACATACACGCACACTTGCATACACACATTGACAATGCCTCATAAGCATCACTGATATCATTTCTTCTGAAATTACCAACTCGACCTTTCTTATGCTTCAGGGGTTAGTTGCCAAAGACAAATTTCACGTTAGCTACAGAGGGGCAGCTTTAAACGATTCCTTGTCTCAGGTAACCAAATCGTTTCCTTTGCTACATTAATATTTTTGACCGGTGTAACAAAGGGTAATGGGTTAAATGGGTGGATTAGTTAACGGGTCAAAATGGGTGAAATCAGGTTGACTTAACCAGTGGATACTTATTTGTCCAAACTTTTAACAACTTCTATATAGAATTAATGCATTGAATACTATTATAAAACTTGATTACAAAAATGATCTAAGTTTTTTATTCAAGTGATTTACGATGTAGTATTAATTAAAAGTACACTTTGAGCGACCTTCGACCCGTTCGACACATTTGAGATGGAGTAACACACAAACTAAGTTGACTCATTTATAAGTAAATAGGTCGAATTGCTACCTTAACTATGTAACTATAAGTCTGTAAGTATGATTTTTTTGTCTTTTTGTTTTGGTGTTGCGGTTCTTGCTACTAAAATATAACCAGTAAACATGTTCGGGTAAAATGAGCAGGTTGTTACAATTTTAGAGGCTCTGAATATTTCTCTTTTTGATAAAACAATGTCAAAGAAAAATAGATAAAAAAAAAGGCTTTTCACACCGATTTCAATGACATAATCAAACAAAACTAGTTCTCTGAACTCGTCTAAATGGGCAGGTGCTGACAAATTGCCTACGCTATTACCTTCGGAAGTCAGAAACCAGTGAAGATAGTTACTAAGAAAGCATTTACTTTTCGACATGTGTTGCATGACTACTACCTGTATGATTAATCATAACCTCTTGTGTTTGCCTTTTTACATAATTTAGAATCATAAATGATTCTAGCAAGTCGTCTGAGATGTTGCTTCATATGAGGTATCTTCTTATGTTTTCACTTGATTACTCGGTGTGAAGTTTAAAGAAAATGATTACAAATTATGCTAGAAATTATCGATTCCTTTGTCTTTAAGAGTCAAAAAAGTATTCATCACAGGACTGCTAACATCACTCTAAATTAACTTTGTGTTATCTGTCATAAAATTCTAAAACAAGAATGCAATACTTTCATATTTTGCCAATTATGCGCACGAGTTCATGTTAAAAAAACGCTGTTTAGTGCCGTTTCCATTAATATCGATTCTAAAGTATCGTGAGAAATCTATCTATGAAGGTACTCTTGTAAATCTGTGTGAGCAACATGCAATGATGCAAATTGGCACCCTCTCAAGCCGCATCAAACCAACCATAACGATACGATAGTGTGAAAAAACCACACCTTATGTGAAGACAGTTTCAAAAAGTAAAAGTTTTTATTAAAATTTTATATAGGTGATGAACTTGGATTACATCATTAATTCAAGAGTTAATTGCATTTTTGGTCCTCGTGGTTTGCCAAATTGCAGGTTTGGTCTCCAAAACTTTGAAAGTGCAGCGATAGTCCTTATTTTGAAGTTTGGATTGCATTTTTGGTCCATGGAAAAAGTTAAATGACTAAAATACCTTTTGTATTCTTCAGAAAAGACAAGGGTAATTTGGTCATTTCACACCAATAAGAACCAAAAATGCAACCCAAACTTCAAAATGGGGACTATCGTTGCACTTTCAAAGTTTTGAGGACCAAACCTGCAATTTGGCCAAACCACAAGGACCAAAAATGCAATTAACTCTTAATTCAATAACTACAACTCAGAAGGCTACAACTTCTCATTATTCAAAGATATGACAATCCATGAAGATTAAGAAACGCCAAGGAAAGGTAATATATAGTTAAAGTCCTTATCTTGCTTAGTACTCGTAATAAGTAAGGTGGAGGTGGTGATTTTTAGTGGTATGGGGGCGGTGGAGAGTCGTTGTTGTAGTGTGGTGGAGGTGAGTATGATGGAGGTGGCGGCGATTTATCGTAGTATGGTGATGGTGAAGGTGGTGGTGGAGAGTACTCATAGTGGTACGGGGGAGAAGGAGGTGGTGATGGTGATGGTGGTGGTGGATACTCTGACGGTGGTGCTGGTGACTTGTAAACGTATGGTGGAGGTGAGGATTCATAAGGATAGGGAGAACGAGGTGATGGTGAAGGTGGTGGTGGCGAGGGATCATAACCATGATCATCTGCCATCACATTAGTAGCTAATGAACATATCGCAAATGCAAACATTAACCGAGGCCAAAACATGGCTATATCAGATGAGTCGAGTAACGATGCAATCACCACGAGTGCTTATTATCGCGAATGTGAGACTTGGTTATGTTGTAAAACGAAGAAGCTCCTTTTATAGTTGTAATTTCATATATTTCATAGTATATAGAAATTATTAAATGAGTATATAGAAACAAGTATTGGGGTGCTACTAAATTGGTATCACAACATAAGCATAGAGCAATTGGTTTTTAATAAATAAACTTTTATTCATTCTTAAAAACAACGTTTACATTATTGATTAGTGCGGAAAATAGCCCATTATAAAAAGGTGGTCCCAATACGTAAATCAGAGTCATCTATGACCATGCCACGCCTTTTGCCTTGCTACTCCAAAGATAAGCTATCACTTCAAAACCTGAAGATACATGCTAAAGGGGTCAGCTTACGCTGGTGAGTTCATAGGTTTATTTAAAAAAAGGATTTCAGTACACTGTTTCAAATTTGGTTTTTGATGATCATTACGTCTTGCATAATGTCATAAAGTTTATGGTTTCAATTCATAAAAAGATTTCATAAAAGAGATTTCATTAGTGGACCATAAGTAGGGTATATGTACATTACAACGAATATAATGTCATATATTGAATCTATTACGCTAGCACTAAGTTCATGCAACCGAAGCTACGACAGTTTATGTATGCACAAGGAAGTCATACAAATAAGGAGCCCATGGCGAGTGTTTATCCCAATACACTCGGTCCCGACATGCTATATGTTTCGCCTTGACCCAAGCGGGGTCAACCGAACACGGGAGTCACCCCCAATAGATCTATTTATAACATTCAAGGCTTCCCAGCAGGAATTGACGGTTCATGAAAAGGGCAATTTAGGATCTAAAGTCTTAGGCTAAGCTGCGTAATATTCTAGGTCAAAGGTTTTGGTGTGGTCCTTAAAGCATCTAGGTACGATGTATCTTAAAAATATCAATCAAAGGGCATAGTATGCGTAGAATGCAGAATTTTAGTAATTAAATCATTTAAGTAAAAATGAGCATGTATCTTCCCCCAAACAGTTATAAAACAAGTAAAAATAGGGGCTATGAAACTCACCTTGGCCATGTGCAATATGAAGTCTAAAGGAAATTAAATCAAGGAGTGATAGTGGACGGCTCCGAAACGCAACCTAATTAAGTACGGCATATTTAGTCTCCATGTTTAAGACTAGATAAAGTTTAACTAACTTTATAAATTTTTAAATGTTTTTGTTGTTGTTGTTATTATTGTTGTTGTTGTTGTATCATTTATCTTAGAACCATTTATAAAGATTTGGGTGGATCTCGGCTTATGAGGATATGACATGGAAGGTATCTCGAAGAAAGAATTACGACTTTGGTTTAATGATGACCAACTGATAATGCTTAGAAGGGTACACGCAGAAAGATATTAAGGATGAACAAGACTTCGGTTCGATGATAACTGAATGACAATGCACGAAAAGTATGTACATTTATTAGGACAACAACGGACTAAGTGGATATCATGAAGAAAGTGCATATATTTATATCTATGTTTATGTTGCTACTAAAATATTTATGTGCAATATAACTTGTATACATTAGTAAATTTCCAATTACATTTCATGTGTCATTTATATAAATAAACACACTTTAAAAGAATGGTTAGGCAAAATGATCAAGCTTGTACTTACAAAATGAAGCAAGTGTCGATATAATTATTTCAAAAAAATATATTATATTTGTAGAAAATTGGACGTGACCCGAATGTATAACCTTTTTATCCTAGGTGACAATCGTCAAAATTTCATAAAAGGTGTTTCTTACCGAGAGTAAATAATAGGAGTTTTGAATTTGTAAGTATATATTTTACCAATTCTATGTTTTTATCAATTTTGAATATAAAGATTTCCATTTGAGTTATATACTTAGATTTCAATTTAAAATCAAGGCTTGTATATAATAGAAATAGTTAATCATATGCCTTTGTTATAGTAATGTAATAAATATGTTTGTATATTTAATAAATTGATAAAAGTTGTATATTATATTTATTCAAAGAGATAATTATCGAAAGTTGTATGATATGTTTTATCAAGTTTATTGCCCGGTTTTAGTAATTAAACTTGTATGTTTATGTCTCGTATAATTTATAAGTCGAGATGAATGAGAGTCATTAAAAATGTTTTTCCATGTTAATACTAATGACGTTACGAATTGAGTGATGGGAAAACGAGTCAGACAAGACGGAATTTAGTCAAAAAGTACTCGAGTTTACACACTACTACGCACCCTTAGTGACTGATTGAAGCCAAATGGGGCCTTAGAGCTTAATGGGCTTCCCAGCCCGTATAGCATAAATCAAAAGCACCCTCTTTGTTAATTGGATCTTGGCCCAAATCTGAGGAAAATAATATTTGTATGTAATACTGGGACTAGTGTGGAAATCTGTACATTGATATGAGGGGATTGTGAACTAAGGATTCGGTGTCGAGCCCGAGAACGGAGTGAGTGTATAGTGAGACCTAAAGCAGAAAATGTAAACTGACACCCCCTAGGTGGTGGCTTTTGGACCGAACACGAATACTAATATAACTCTAGAATGTTACTAGCTCAAAGAAGGCAACAAGAAGACTTAACCTTGTATCTGAATACAACCGTTTTGACTCTTTTGAGTCCAATTGTACTCGAAACAACCACAAATACTACCATTTCTAGAAGCCTTCTTGTACACCGAAACAAGATTAATCAACAGTTTAATGTGACTAGTACTTTACAACAGTCGGGTACAACCCGAGGTAGCCACTCGACTCAACACCTTTGGTGGGTCATGGGCTGAGCCGAGGCAAAAACATCTCAAACCATCACCCTCCGTGGGTGTGGTTGAACCTAAGTGCATGTCGGGACACTCTTGTGTCCCGCGAAACAACCCGAACCAGTAATGACATTAATTCGAAACGAGTAAGCAGATAGGCGTTTGTAAATAAGCCAAAAATGGTGACAAGCCTATAAGCAGACTTCGAAAATAAGCCGAACTATCAATAAATGATTTAGCCGAAAACTAAGACATCGAAACTTTACATTTCCTGTTTCTTTCTTTTGGTTTTCTCAACAGCAACAACAACAATTTTATAATGATATCAAATTTTAGAATTTTCACAAACTCAAATCAACTTACATAACTAACCATAACAAATATTAATTTGTATATCGAAATAACAAATAAAGACAATAATCTTACAATCACATTGGTGGGTCGGGGGAAACTTAAAAGCGAACCCTACACGATCTTTAATTGGCACGCTCGGAGATGAACCGGAATGAATTGAGGCTTGAATTAGCTTCCATCTACCTCGAATTACCAAACCCCCATGGTAATTATCAAAACCCCTTTGAATTTGATATGAACCCTAATTTTTTTCGGATTTGAATTGAAGGGAGATGAAAGAAAACTAAATGGGAAATGCTCTATTTATGAATGAATATGGGGAAGGTTGTGTTCCCTCTTTCTTTTCTTGGTTGAGTTTATTCACCTTTCTTGGCTCATGTCTTGTTCCACAGCTGCCCATTCAATGCAAGACAAAGATGTCCTAGATAGATAGGCATCTATTCGGAGGAGAAGACTAGGGTGGCTCCTGAGTTTTACAAAAAGATGGAATTTTTATCTCTGTTTGTGATTGTTGTGTGGGAGAGAGAGACAAAAGAAGAAAGCAGTAGGGTGGGGGTAGGAGGTAGACGTTTGAGTGGGATAGATTTTACCATTTTCTTTTTGTTTTTAGTGTATTATACTGTATAATCTGTGCTCCGTGCTTTCGAATCCTCGAGAATCGACCTTCCTACCCGAAAAATGTAGAAATTATATTATTGGAAACGATTTCTTAAACGTAATAATATGATATTTTTATTACGCTGAAATTTGATTATAAATGTTTGCCGTTATTAATTTGGCGTGATGCGTGCGGTCCGTGACTTTCAATTCACGAGATAATTCTCGTTTTCTTTCAGAAATTATCAGTGAATGGTAAAAGGTGTATTTTTCTCTTATCTCAATTTTTATTTTTAGTTTTGTATGAACTGCACAAAGATGAATAACTATTAGATTAAGCTTATGTATGCTTAAATTTTAACTGAGATAATAATAAATTTCACATTTATTATACATATAATTAGTGGACAAGCGGTGTCTTATTTCTAAGGAAACGAGATGACCTCTCGGTTTTAAATTTTTGATATTGGCATTCTATCAGAAAATAATTGATTTAAATTTTTCTGACGTGTAAATATTATTATAATAATCCGAAATTTTACGGGTTGTTATAGTCTACCCACCTTACAGGAGATCCGTCCCGGATCTCAGTTTACGTTACCCGATAGGGTGTTGGGAACAAGGTGATGGTATTTGGAACAAGTTTTGAATTTTCCCTAGGTTGTTCTAGGGTTTCCCCTTTGGTATGGGTATCTAGGTGTTATGCCAGTAGTAAATCCTCTATCTGAGGGGCCATGAATTTTCTGGGGTAGGTTCATTGAGTGAAAGTTCTAATTCTCGATGTTATGAGGTTTCACTATTTTGTTAATGTGAGAATCTCTAACTTTCCATGGTAAAACGTACCCATTTATGGTATTTAATGATTCTAAAGTATAGTGGTTAATTCTTAAGGTTTGCTACGGGTTTGTGTGTTTTCTTCTTTAAGTGATGGGGAAACATTTGTTTTCAAATTTTCCTTTCGAATAAATGTTTACACAAGTTTGACCACGACCATATTTCAAAATCGATAATGTGTAAAAATGACACATTTTCACAAGATTGTAAAACCGGTTCTTAATTATGGGATGTATAGGGAAGTTTTGCGAAACTTTTAGTGTTTCAGCATTTTGTCTCATTTTAACGAGGGATTTGGAAAGTAGTATTGTTGGACTTTAAAGGGGAATCCTCCAATTTGGAAACTATATTGTGGCAAGGATGCGTAGCAGGATATAACATTTACTCATAGCTACGAGTAGGGTTTAGTTGTCTAAGTTGGGTATGGATGGAGGTTTAATAGTTGATGAACCTCATGGTTATCTATGGTTTTAGGCAGAGGTGTAGGATACATCCTAAGGTCAGGCTTAGCTATCAAGGAGGACATTGTTCATTTCTGTTTATGGGGTATTAACTTAAAACACATTTCGAGGAAATAAGTAACCAATAGAGTGGTTCTGGAATACTTTTCAAAGTATTAAGGAACACTTTATTTTGGTAAGGTATGGGTAGAATTGTAGTTTACTTTATGGTGAAATGGTAAGGTGGTAATTTGGTTTGTAGAATGATTCATGAAGTGATTCATGAAGTATAATGGTTTGAGGGATAATCGGAAATAGTTTGTATGACAACTCTTTTATTTCGTTTGTAGGAGGGTAACAAGGTAGACACTGTTATTCTTAAGAGGTAGGTGGAGCTTATGGGTATTTAATTCTCAGGGTAGGGCGTAAAGTTTTCAAGTTTCTGTGGTATTATCGGTCCTTTATCATGCCTTTCTAGATTTTGCCAAAGGTTTATTGTATCTTTCTCATAGGTGCTATTAGAAGGTTGCTCCTAAAATGGTTTGATTCGTCCACGAAATGTAAGGTGTGGGGTAGGAGTGACTATAACATACCCGATTGTGATATGGAATTATAAAGTTTATGATTAAGAAGTAGTATGACGCCAGTGAGTGGCTTATGATTAAGGAATATTGTGATGCCAGTGAGTGGCTTATGATAGGGTGATGCCAGTGAGTGGTTTATGACTAAGGAATGCCAATGAGTAGCTTGTGATTAGGGAATGCCAGTGAGTGGCTTGTGATTAAGGGATAGTGTGACGCCAATGTGTAGCTTTAGTGTAACGCCAATGTGTGACTTATTAAAATGTTACATGTTTATTAAGATATTATCATTTTCTCACTGGACATAAAGCTATTATAACTATCCTAAGTACTGCAAAATTCACCTCTGAGTCGGACATAGGTGATCAGACTATGTCCCACTGTCCCTGGTTGAATATAGGTGATCAGTCTATATTCACCCGAGGTTAAAAGAATTTTGAAATACTTAGCTTAGTTACGCTAGTAATATGTCACAATACTTTTAAAGGTTGTCTTGAAGGATTTACACAATTATTCTCTTTATGTGAGGGAAAGGTGTAGTGCTGTGATACGTAAATATACGTATAGGGAAGAATATTGTAACCTATAATGAAATTAGGTGGGTAGTGATAAAACATGTATCTTATCAAGTATGATCTCAACAGGATCATAAGTGAGGCATCACTTGGCAGGTGCACGTGTCGGTCATAGGGTTTAGTTTTTGTAAAAGTGGTTATAGTCTAGGTTTTAAAATACCCAGTTCTCTATAACCTAGGCTCTGATGTCAATCTGTAACACCCCCAAAATGGCTCAGCGGAAGCAAACAAGTATTGGGGTGCTACTAAATTGGTATCACAACATAAGCATAGAGCAATTGGTTTTTAATAAATAAACTTTTATTCATTCTTAAAAACAACGTTTACATTATTGATTAGTGCGGAAAATAGCTCATTATAAAAAGGTGGTCCCAATACATAAATCAGAGTCATCTATGACCATGCCATGCCTTTGCCTTGCGCCTCCAAAGATAAGCTATCACTTCAAAACCTGAAGATACATGCTAAAAGGGGTCAGCTTACGCTGGTGAGTTCATAGGTTTATTTAAAAAAAGGATTTCAGTACATTGTTTCAAATTTGGTTTTTGATGATCATTACGTCTTGCATAATGTCATAAAGTTTATGGTTTCAATTCATAAAAAGATTTCATAAAAGAGATTTCATTAGTAGACCATAAGTAGGGTATATGTACATTACAACTAATATAATGTCATATATTGAATCTATTACGCTAGCACTAAGTTCATGCAACCGGCTACGACTTTATGTATGCACAAGGACGTCATACAAATAAGGAGCCCATGGCGAGTGTTTATCCCAATACACTCGGTCCCGACATGCTATATGTTTCGCCTTGACCCAAGCGGGGTCAACCGAACACGGGAGTCACCCCCAATAGATCTATTTATAACATTCGCGCTTCCCAGCAGGAATTGACGGTTCATGAAAAGGGCAATTTAGGATCTAAAGTCTTAGGCTAAGCTGCGTAATATTCTAGGTCAAAGGTTTTGGTGTGGTCCTTAAAGCATCTAGGTACGATGTATCTTAAAACATATCAATCAAAGGGCATAGTATGCATAGAATGCAGAATTTTAGTAATTAAATCATTTAAGTAAAAATGAGCATGTATCTTCCCCCAAAACAATTATAAAACAAGTAAAAGTAGGGGCTATGAAACTCACCTTGGCCAAGTGCAATATGAAGTCTAAAGGAAATTAAATCAAGGAGTGATAGTGCACGGCTCCGACACGCAACCTAATTAAGTACGACATATTTAGTCTCCATGTTTAAGACTCGATAAAGTTTAGCTAACTTTATAAATTTTTAAATGTTTTTGTTGTTGTTGTTGTTGTTGTTGTTGTTGTTGTTGTTGTTGTTGTTGTTGTATCATTTATCTTAGAACCATTTACAAAGATTTGGGTGGATCTCGGCTTATGAGGATATGACATGGAAGGTATCTCGAAGAATGAATTACGACTTTGGTTTAATGATGACCAAATGATAATGCTTAGAAGGGTACACGCAGAAAGATATCAAGGATGAACAAGACTTCGGTTCGATGATAACCGAATGACAATACACGAAAAGTATGTACATTTATTAGGACAACAACGGACTAAGTGGATATCATGAAGAAAGTGTATATATTTATATCTATGTTTATGTTGCTACTAAAAGATTTATGTGCAATATAACTTGTATACATTAGTAAATTTCCAATTACATTTCATGTGTCATTTATATAAATAAACACACTTTAAAAGAATGGTTAAGCAAAATGATCAAGCTTGTACTTACAAAATGAAGCAAGTGTCGATATAATTATTTCAAAAAAATATATTATATTTGTAGAAAATTGGGCGTGACCCGGATGTAGAACCTTTTTATCCTAGGTGACAATCGTCAAAATTTTATAAAAGGTGTTTCTTACCGAGAGTAAATAATAGGAGTTTGAATTTGTAAGTATATATTTTACCAATTCTATGTTTTTATCAGTTTTTGAATATAAAGATTTCCATTTGAGTTATATACTTAGATTTCAATTTAAAATCGAGGCTTGTATATAATAGAAATAGTTACTCATATGCCTTTGTTATAGTAATGTAATAAATAGGTTTGTATATTTAATAAATTGATAAAAGTTGTATATTATATTTATTCAAAGAGATAATTATCGAAAGTTGTATGATATGTTTTATCAAGTTTATTGCCCGGTTTTAGTAATTAAACTTGTATGTTTATGTCTCGTATAATTTATAAGTCGAGATGAATGAGAGTCATTAAAAATGTTTTTCCATGTTAATACTAATGACGTTACGAATTGAGTGATGGGAAAACGAGTCGGACAAGACGGAATTTAGTCAAAAAGTACTCGAGTTTACACACTACTACGCACCCTTAGTGACTGATTGAAGCCAAATGGGGCCTTAGAGCTTAATGGGCTTCCCAGCCCGTATAGCATAAATCAAAAGCACCCTCTTTGTTAATTGGATCTTGGCCCAAATCTGAGGAAAATAATAGTTGTATGTAATACTGGGACTAGGGTGGAAATCCGTACATTGATACGAGGGGATTGTGAACTAAGGAATCGGTGTCGAGCCCGAGAATGGAGTGAGTGTATACTGAGACCTAAAGCGTAAAATGTAAACCGACACCCCTAGGTGGTGGCTTTTGGACCGAACACGAATACTAATATAACTCTAGAATGTTACTAGCTCAAAGAAGGCAACAAGAAGACTTAACCTTGTATCTGAATACAACCGTTTTAAATCTTTTGAGTCCAATTGTACTCGAAACAGCCACAAATACTACCATTTATAGAAGCCTTCTTGTACACCGAAACAAGATTAATCAACAATTTAATGTGGCTAGTACTTTACAACAGTCGGGTACAACCCGAGGTGGCCACTCGGCTCTATACCCTTGGTGGGTCATGGGTTGAGCCGAGGCAAAAACATCTCAAACCATCACCCTCCGTGGGTGTGGTTGAACCTAAGTGCATGCCGGGACACTCTTGTGTCCCGCGAAACAATCCGAACCAGTAATGAGATTAATTCGAAACGAGTAAGCAGATAGGCGTTTGTAAATAAGCCAAAAATGGTGACAAGCCTATAAGCAGACTTCGAAAATAAGCCGAACTATCAATAAATGATTTAGCCGAAAACTAAGACATCGAAACTTTACATTTCCTGTTTCTTTCTTTTGGTTTTCTCAACAGCAACAACAACAATTTTATAATGATATCAAATTTTAGAATTTTCACAAACTCAAATCAACTTACATAACTAACCATAACAAAAATTAATTTGTATATCAAAATAACAAATAAAGACAATAATCTTACAATCACATTGGTGGGTCGGGGGAAACTTAAAAGCGAACCCTACATGATCTTTAATTGGCACGCTCGGAGATGAACCAGAATGAATTGAGGCTTGAATTAGCTTCCTTCTACCTCGAATTACCAAACCCCCATGGTAATTATCAAAACCCCTTTGAATTTGATATGAACCCTAATTTTGTTCGGATTTGAATTGAAAGGAGATGAAAGAAAACTAAATGGGAAATGCTCTATTTATGAATGAATATGGGGAAGGTTGTGTTCCCTCTTTCTTTTCTTGGTTGAGTTGATTCACCTTTCTTGGCTCATGTCTTGTTCCACAGCTGCCCATTCAATGCAAGACAAAGATGTCCTAGATAGATAGGCATCTATTCGGAGGAGAAGACTAGGGTGGCTCCTGAGTTTTACAAAAAGATGGAATTCTTATCTCTGTTTGTGATTGTAAGCGTGGGAGAGAGAGACCAAAAGAAGAAAGCAGTAGGGTGGGGGTAGGAGGTAGACGTTTGAGTGGGATAGATTTTACCCTTTTCTTTTTGTTTTTAGTGTATTATACTGTATAATCTGTACTCCGTGCTTTGTCGAATCCTCGAGTAATCGTACCTTCCCGGTACCCGAAAAATGTAGAAATTATATTATTGGAAACGATTTCTTAAACGTAATAATATGATTTTTTATTACGCTGAAATTTGATTATAAATGTTTGCCGTTATTAATTTGGCGTCGGTATGCGTGCGGTGCCGTGACTTTCTGAATTCACGAGATAACTTCTCGTTTTCTTTCGTAAATTATCAGTGAATGGTAAAAGGTGTATTTTTCTCTTATCTCAGTTTTTATTTTTAGTTTTGTATGCTACTGCGCACAAGATGGAATAACTATTAGATTAAGCTTATGTATGCTTAAATTTTAACTGGGATAATAATAAATTTCACATTTATTATACAGATAATTAGTTGACAAGCGGTGTCTTATTTCTAAGGAAACAAGATGACCTCTCGGTTTTAAATTTTTGATATTGACATTCTATCAGAAAATAATTGATTTAAATTTTTCTGACGTGTAAATATTATTATAATAATCCGAAATTTTACGGGTTGTTATAGCCGGTTAGGAACCGGTTTGGCATTTTGGAAAAACCACCGATTTGGAGACCGGTTTTTATTAACCGAATAACCAAACCGGTTCGGTTAACCGGTTAGGAACCTGTTTTTTTCAACTGGGCTGGTTTTTTTTATTTTTTTGAATTTTAAACTTTTGAATTTGAAATTTTGAAAGAGGGGAGCGGGGGGCGGATATTATTAAATATGTTTCAAAAATTACCATTTTGCCATACAAATGTTAGTATAAATAGATGTGTTATGTATTTGGTTAATTACAACTTTCAAGCAATCAAAAAACACTAAAAAAAATTAAAACCGAATGTATTTCACTAAACACTAATGGAAAGTTCAAACACCAACAACACCACCAACACCGAAGCTGGTTCAACAAGTGCAGCGACGGTTTTGAAAGTTTTACCATGCGACCGTGTAAAAGATCCATGGGAACACTACAACTACGTCCTAATGTCGGACGGTAAGAAAAAGGCTCAATGTAAATATTGCTTGAGTATATTGTCTGCCGGTTCCAACTCGACGTTGAGGGCTTACATCAAACAAAAGTATTGCAAGGCACTCAAATCGGTTCCGGAAGCCGGTCAATCGTCCATGGCTCGAGACGGGACTATTTTTGCATACGATCATGATTTACTCCATCAAAAATTGGCCGGTTTGGTGATTCAACGCGGGTTTGCCGTTCAACCACTATGACCACGATGGGACGACGGAGGTGTACCGGAATTATATGCAACCGCAGTACCATCATGTAAGTCGTATGAATCTTAAACGCAATGCTATGAAAATGTGGAAAACGGCTAAGCAAGATTTAAAAAATACTTTTTTAAATATGGATGCTTGTGTTAATTTAACAACCGATGTTTGGGCCGCTCCTCATAATTTGCCATTTTCGTACCTTTGTGTTACCGCACATTGGGTTGATCCCGAAAGTTGGCAAATGATGAAGCGAGTCGTAGCATTTGAAAACTTTCCGGTTCCTCACTCCGGAGAAGCTTTATACAAATTTTTGAAAAAAGTGTTTCATAAATTTAACTTGACAGAAATTTTTTTTTTCAATAACGTTGGATAATGCTAGTAATAACACAAATGCAATGGGTAGATTAAAAATGGAATACGATCCACCTTGTAATGGAGATTTTTTTCATAGTCGATGTGTTGCACACATCAATAACTTGGTCGTGCAAGCGGGATTAAAAGATCCGCATTTGAGTGAAGTGAGAGAAGGTTTTAAAAGAATGTTAGTCGATGTTTTTAAAAAGGGTAATAAAAGATATAATGCATACATTCGGTTGTGTGAAAGTGTGGAGAAACCTTGGTTACAACCTTGTTAGGATGTTGAAACAAGATGGAACTCCACTTATCTTATGTTCATAAGTGGTTTAAAACAAAAGGTAACTTTGCAATATTTTCATGATGAGAAATTGTCGGGAAGGGGTTGGTGTGCTCCATTTGATGCCGATAATTGGGATACTATTGAAAAACTAACCCGTCTACTTAAAGTTTTTTACAACGCAACAAAAAAATTGTCGGGAGTTTATTATCCAACGGCTCATTTGGTACTCGAGCAACTATTCTTGATGTCTTCACAAATTTCCGCATTTGAATTTCATGGTGGTGTTTATACAAGCATGGTTTCCGGGATGAAAGAAAAGCTTTTGAAATATTTTGAAACTTTGCCACCGTTAATTACTTGTGCGGCCGCATTAAATCCATGTTATAATGTAAACGGGGTAGAGGTGCTTATCGACTCGATTGTGACTGATTTGGGTTGTTTCGCGTCAAACCCGAACTATGCTAATGATGCAAAAGAGTCATTTGGCCATTCTTTTAAAAGTTTGTGGCAATATTATTTTGAAAAATATGGTAACCCACCTCCTACTGTGACGGAAACTTCTTCATCATCATCAAGGGGTTTTAGAGGGAATCCGATACTTGCTTTGCATAAAAAGATAAGAGATAATCCCAACAAACGGTTAAGAAATGATGGTTTAGCGAACAGTGAATATGAAAGATATATCACAACCGATTTTATCTCACATATTCCGGCTGAACAAGTTGAAAACTTTGATGTGTTGGCGTTTTGGAAAGCAAAGGAAACAATGTTTCCCGTTCTATCCCGAATGGCTCGTGATGTACTAAGCGTACAAGCTACTTCGGTAGCTTCTGAATCCGCTTTTTCAACAAGTGGAAGGGTTTTATCAAATCTGAGAAACAGACTCACACCGGCTTCTTTGGAGATGTGTATAGGTTTGAAAGATCACTTGGACGCAATGAAGCGAGTGCAAGATAAGACTGATCTTGAAAATGCCGCAGACTTCGAAGGGGAGGTCTACGTGGAAGAGGCACAAGCGGGTGAAATCGAGATGCTTTCCGATGAAGAACTAAGACAAGATGCAGCTGCTAAAGAAGCTAGGGGATCCGATGACGACTATTAGGACTTTTATGCTTACGTATTATGTTTTAAGTTTATGTATTTCCTTTGATGTATTTCTTTTAAGTTTATGTATTTCCTTTCAGTTTATGTATTTTCGACGTTATAAATAAAAGTTGAAGTTTATTCAGTGTAAGTTTGTTAAATGTTGAAAAAAATAAATAAATAAATAAATAAAATTCCGGTTAACCGGTTACAAACCGGTTAAATATTTTAAAATTTTGAATTTTCGACTAGGCGGCAAAAAATGTTTCAAAATGAAACCGGTTAACCGGGTCCCAAACCGGTTACTAATTTTTAAAAATTCAAAATTTTGAAACCGGCGGCAATTTTTAAAAATTCAAAATTTTGAAATCACAACCGGTTAACCGGTTAAAAACCGGTTATGAACCGGTCCGAAACCGGTTAAAACCGGTCCGAATATTAAAATTTTAAAATTTCAAATTTTGAATTTTTTTGAGCGGGAAGGCGGGTAAACTTTCAAATTTTGATTTTTTTTTATATTTACAAGTTTGCCATTGTAAGACTAGTATAAATAGATAAATTGTGTTTTTATTTCTTTGCAACTTTTATGCAATTAAAATAAACTCTAAAAAATAAAAATCGGAAGCATTTCACATTTTTACTATGGTTGATGCTGATCCTGCACCACCTCCGCCACCCCCGCCACCGGTGATTGTTCGTTATTTACCGGTAGACCGTGTACCAAATGTTTGGGCTCACTACCACTACGTCGAAATGTCGGATGGCATGCGAAAGGCTCAATGTAAGCGTTGTTTATGTTTCTTCAAACCCACTTCCAACGCGGCGTTGAGGGCTCACACACAGAAGTATTGCCGCCATGCACCTGCAGTTGATGCCTGATTCGAGACCTCGAGTCGACGTTGAGTAGCTTATCAAGTTATCGATGTTTTATGTTTATGTTATTATGTGTTATGTTTTAAGTTTATGTGTAATGTGTGATGTATCATGTATTCTCCGTTCTATTAAATAAAAGTTCTAGTTTATTAATACACGAAACAAGAAAACGATTATAAACGACGACGGAAAACGAAAAAAAAAATACTAGAACTGGTCAAAACCGGTTAACCGGTCTAGACCGGTCCCAAACCGAACCCAAACCGGTTTGGACCGGTTGGGTTTCTCCATCCTCACAGCCGGTTCCGAACCGAACCGGTTAACCGGCCCGACCGGTTTTTTTGAGCGTTAACCCAAACCGGTTCGGGTTTGACCGGTCGTCAAACCGAACCGGTTAACTGATTTGTGCACCTCTAGGCGGAGATACCAGGGCCAGGGTGGGCAAGTGCCTCATAGAGAAAAAAATTATAGCTTAAATTTTTTAAAAATATCTAGCTATTTTTGTAGTTACCGAATCGATTTGTAGTAGATTCTAAAAATGATCAAACTTTGTTCCGTGGACTATATTTTTTAGCTCCGCCCCTAGTAACTTGTTTAAAGTTTGTAATAATGACATCAAGTGAAGGTAATATGGTAAACTTGATATAAATTCTCTATCTATTTTTGAAAGTAGATGATTAACTTGGACAACCTAAAAAGGAAATGTGGAAAAAGGTTAATTAATGACATTTGAATATTTTTATTCTAATTTTTGGATGTAAAGTGTGTTTCAGCGTGGCACAGTTTATGTTTATTGTTTTAGAAAATAAGTTACGTAAAGGCATGTTTGGTAAAAGTAATTGTTGCCGGAAGTTGATTGGTTGATGGAGATGGAGCGAGAGCTTAAAATAATAATTTATTTTTATAAGTTACAAAATTAGCATTTGATTTTAAGAGATTATGTGAAATTATTTTACTAACGTGTTTGCCAAACAAAGCTTATTTTTTAAAAGAATAATTATAATCTTTTAATAATCTCGTGTGCTAAACATGTCATATAATCTTTGTTAGGTTGACAAAACTTATAAGAGCTTTATTTAGGTAATAAAAATAAGTTCCATACTTTTAGCTCTCACTATTGCTCCATCTCTAGTTCGAGACTTCCGGTTCCGACATTAACTAGTTTAACATACCCTTAACATGATATTATGGGTATGTTTGGCAAAACGAATGTGTTAAAGAAGTAGCATGATAATAGAAGCTAAAGTATGGAACTTATTTTTATAACCTAAATGAAGTATTTTTTAAAAGCTCTTATAAGTTTTGTCAGACAATCAAAGATTATACTTTAAGTAGCTTATTTTCGGAAATAATAAGCATATTCTCCTTATAATCTTATGTATATGTGCGGGAGAGTAAAGGAGTTGATAAGTTAGATGTTTTGATTAAATGTTGTTTGCCTGTTTGGTAATTAGTATTCATTACTTTCGTTCAGGAATATTATTAAAGCTTCCGTGGATGGTGTGGACTCATTGGGTATAAGCTCCTTGGTGAGTTTATAGCTTTTTATCTTCTATTTGGTTGCGACGTCTGACTTGTTATGTTAAATAACCTGATTTTTGCGGACATAAGGAAGCTTTGCTATTGTATGCAAATATTTTGTATCTTGTATCTAGTTATTTGAAGTTCTACGAGCCCCCGTCTTTTCTGTTTTGTAAACGATGTCATTTCGCAAAAGAAAAAGATCTGTGAGCTGGATTGAAAAATAAAAAAATTGTGGAATTAATGTCACACAATAAATACCTGGGGTCGTTTAATAATTCATTTGTGTTAGTTGTTCATAAGCTGCCAAATATGACAAATGCATTCTTGCTTTTTAATAGTCTTGTAATATGTTTATGATGTCAGTGCGTAGTCTGCGATGATTAATCTTAAAGATTGCAAAACAATTCTTGTCGTAACATTTGAACTGATGCTTAAAGATTTGTAAATGAAGTTCCTTTTGATGTATATGTTTTTTATGCAAACAAATGGGAATTTATGTGTTTGTTTTGGTCAAAATTTCGAATTAGTTGCTGTCCTGAAAAGTTAAAATACTCATTTAAAAGTTCACGCCTGCTCCTTAGATACAAAATGCATAAACTTCTACCTTTTGGTACATTCTAATGTTACGTGATCGACTGTTAATATAGGTTTGTACTATCCACATTGACCATATTATATAAAATGAATACCTTTTAAGGAGGATGTAATTTAGAAATGTTCTGTCATCTATGCTTTTGTTATTTTGTGCCTGCTAAACAATGCAAGTTCAATTTCCACATTTCGACATTGACATTGTATCTCACTCATAAACTGAACAGGATGCTGATATTCCTATTCCGATTGTTTTAATTGATCAAGATTCAGACCCATCTGCAACTATTGTGCAAGTTAGCTTCGGTGATCGTCTTGGTGCCCTTATTGATACGGTAAATAACAAACAATGTATCTAGTATTCATTAGTCCCTTTTTTGAGGATTATACTCTACGGGTTCCAAACCACAATACTATTACTGTAAACAGAACTCTTTACCATGATAATGCAACCTTGACATAAAGGTCCAGATAATCAATAAAGTATAGTTGTTATCTCAATACGTGGGTTCATATTGAGTAATTGTACCTTCAATGCTGAGGTAATAAGAATAGTAATCATTAGGTTTATGATAAGTGCATTGTTTTTCTATAGATGTTTACTTTTCGAGATAAATAGGAGTCATTGGGTTTGCGATAATTGTTCAGTGTGTATTTTGTGATAGATGCTTAGTTTGAAGAGTATTATGACTTGGTAAAATATTATAGTTCCGATGGATACATTAAGTTTACTAAAACGCATGGGTTGCTGGTGCAGATGAAGGCACTGAAGGATCTAGGCTTGGATGTAGCAAAAGGGACTGTCACAACAGAAGGATCAGTCATAGAAACAAAGTTTTTCATTACTCGACTGTGAGTATGCTTGATATGGATTCTGTTTGTCTTTATGTAATATTAGCTTGGGCAAGTGTTTTTAATATTTAACTAACTATCAAGCATGGCTGTACGGACCCATCAATGTTTTATTCTTTGCTCTAGATTTACGATAAATTACCACTCTAAGAAATCTCTTTGGACTAAAATGAGACGGTTGTTATGGGAATTGGTTGCTTCAAGTAGGAATCTTGTTATATTTTTTCAGAATCTCAAGTTCTCAACTTAGTGAAATGTCTGGCGTAATGAAAATATATTGGGTCTATTTAGGGATATTTACCATTTTATGCCCAAAATGGCTACTCACAAATAATTATAAATCACAGGAGCAGAGTACTTTTTTTGTTTGTTTATGAAAACTATGTAAAAGTGTTGTCCAGTTTCCTCCTTTGATCAAACATTGAATCAACTACCACACTCAAATTTAATGTCCTTTATATTCATGATTATACTAATGTCTGCTAATGTTTGTTAATTTTATAGATCAACAGGGCGTAAAGTTGAAGATCCAGATCTCCTGGAGAGCATCAGATTGACCATCATAAACAATCTCTTAAAGTATCATCCAGTATGTATACCTAGCTGATAACCCTACTTAATGAACAATCACTTTATATTTATTGACGGATTAATTTATTATTAACATTTATTTTTGATTCATTATGCTGCTTACGTAATTCAAGTTCTTTCTCATTGTTTATGAATGCTAAGGAATCCAGCGCACGGCTGGCAATGGGGAAGGCTTTTGGCATACAAGTTCCAGACAAGAAGGTAACTTTGTTAACAAATGTATAATATGAAAGCACATCTACGGCCACTTAAGTTGCTTTTGCTCAAATTGTATAAACAAGTTCCATCATATACCTTCACTTCACAGAGGTTTTTATGCAAATGGTACAATCCCCGGTGCAACATGTTTGTTTTTCTGTTCTCCCAAAAATACAAAATTTCCTTCTATAATAAGGTTTCATAACTTTTTTCCCACATACGAACCAATTACTTGTAATTAGTAACTTTCACTTTTGGTCCACAAGTTCTCTACTGTTCTGTCCTTAGTAATCGGCAATTTGGACCGTTGATCAATTGTCATACATGTATATTAAATCATGCTAATCAAAGTTTTTGTCTTAACGGCAGCTTGATGTTGATATTGCAACTCATATACATGTCAAGAATGACGGGCCTAAAAAGGAGGTTAGCAACAATTTGTGAATTAAATAAAGAAAATAAAGAACGCCTTCACTTCTTGTAATGCATTGATCTGATGGTATCTTGGTTTACTTTAGCTTGCTCTGCATAGAAACAGAAGATAGACCTGGATTGCTCTTAGAAGTTATCAAGATAATGGCTGATGTTAATATTACTGTGGAATCAGCCGAAATTGATACTGAAGTAGGCAACCATCTTTGTCTCCTTCGCCACTCCGTTCTGATCCACTCTGTCACACATACACGCACACTTGCATACACACATTGACAATGCCTCATAAGCATCACTGATATCATTTCTTGTGAAATTATCAACTCACCTTTCTTATGCTTCAGGGGTTAGTTGCCAAAGACAAATTTCACGTTAGCTACAGAGGGGCAGCTTTAAACGAATCCTTGTCTCAGGTAACCAACTCGTTTCCTTTGCTACATTAATATTTTTGACCATTTTAACCAAGGGTAATGGGTTAAATGGGTGGATTAGGTAACGGGTCAAAATGGGTTAAATCAGGTTGACTTAACCAGTGGATACTTATTTGTCCAAACTTTTAACAACTTCTATATAGAATTAATGCATTGAATACTATTATAAAACTTGATTACAATAATGATCTAAGTTTTTTATTCAAGTGATTTACGATGTAGTATTAATTAAAAGTACACTTTGGGCGACCTTCGACCCATTCGACACATTTGAGATAACACACAAACTAAGTCGACTCATTTATAAGTAAATAGGTCGAATTGCTACCTTAACTATGTAACTCTAAGTCTGTAAGTATGATTTTTTTGTTTTTTTGTTTTGGTGTTGCGGTTCTTGCTACTAAAATATAACCAGTAAACATGTTCGGGTAAAATGAGCAGGTTGTTACAATTTGAGAGGCTCTAAATATTTCTCATATTGATAAAACAATGTTAAAGAAAAATAGATAAAAAAGGCTTTTCACACCGATTTCAATGACATAATCAAACAAAACTAGTTCTCTTAACTCGTTTAAATGGGCAGGTGCTGACAAATTGCCTACGCTATTACCTTCGGAAGTCAGAAACCAGTGAAGATAGTTACTAAGAAAGCATTTACTTTTC
The DNA here is from genome assembly GCA_910596185.1 of Chrysanthemum makinoi. Lineage (NCBI taxonomy): Eukaryota > Viridiplantae > Streptophyta > Magnoliopsida > Asterales > Asteraceae > Chrysanthemum > Chrysanthemum makinoi. The sequence continues at coordinate 384,515 of OU343225.1, read as the reverse complement.
GACATGTGTTGCATGACTACTACCTCTATGATTAATCATAACCTCTTGTGTTTGCCTTTTTACATAATTTAGAATCATAAATGATTCTATCAAATCTTCTGAGATGCTTCATATGAGGTATCTTCTTATGGTTTCACTTGATTACTCTGTGTTAAGTTTAAAGAAAATGATTACAAATTATGCTAGAAAATATTGATTTGTTTGTCTTTTAAGAGTCAAAAAAGTATTCATCACAGGACCGCTAACATCACTCTAAATTAACTTTGTGTTATCCGTCATAAAATTCTAAAACAAGAATGCAATACTTTCATATTTTGCCAATTATGCGCACGAGTTCATGTAAAAAAACGCTGTTTAGTGCTGTTTCCATTAATATCGATTCTAAAGTATCCTGAGAAATCTATCTATGAAGGTACTCTTGTAAATCTGTGTGAGCAACATGCAATGATGCAAATTGGCTCCCTCTCAAGCTGCATCAAACCAACCATAACGATACGATAGTGTGAAAAAACCACACCTTATGTGAAGACAGTTTCAAAAAGGAAAAGTTTTTATTAAAATTTTATGTAGGTGATGAACTTGGATTACATCATTAATTCAAGAGTTAATTGCATTTTTGGTCCTCGTGGTTTGCCCAAATTGCAGGTTTGGTCCCAAAAACTTTGAAAGTGCAGCGATAGTTTTTATTTTGAAGTTTGGATTGCATTTTTGGTCCATGGATAAAGTTAAATGACTAAAATATCTTTTGTCTTCTTCAGAAAAAGACAAGAGTAATTTGGTCATTTCACAATGATAAGAACAAAAAATGCAACCCAAACTTCAAAATGGAGACTATCACTACAACAAATGGTAAGGCATGTTTACACGGTTATAAGTGTCATTAAAATTGAAGTCCACGCTTTGCTTACCGTGGAGTATATTGGCGTCACAAAATGGTGGACGTTATTATGCGTGGACATTTGGATTTGATTGTGACGCTGAAAAGTGTGGCAAAAAGTGACTAAATGTCCACCCTTTTTATAGTCAAGAAAAATTTAAAAGCTGCCACAAAAAGAAGCGTGTAAAATTTCAAAAAGTACACGCTTTATATGGTGGGAATGGGTGTAAGCATAACACATTGGAAAAAAAAACTCCACGCTTTATAGTGTAACTCTCTTATGATACATTTACAGTTATAAACCTGTACTTCTACTAATTTTACAATTCATACCCTGTATTATAAAGAAATACACAAATTCAACATACTTGATTATACAGGACTACCTGTACATAATTCCATTGAAATAAACCAAGAAAAGATTTCTTGCATTGGGTAAATATTCAACATACAAGATTTCTAAGTACATAATTCTGCCCACTGATATAAACCAAGAAAAGATTTATAGACGAGATTTCTAAGTATGTTGTTTACAAAACATCATCTATCAGACGAGACTGAAATTCCATTGATATTTCTTTGATCTCTCATCTTCAACAAGCTCCTAAATACAGAGAAAGAAAATCAAAAATTAGTTCGTATTTAAAAAACTCAAAAGATCATCTATATAACATCTTAAAGATTTTCTGAGACATAGCCAGTTAGCCACTAATGCATAGGATACAAATTGGCCGTTTTACATACGAGACATTCTCATCCAGGGGCATAGCAACAAAAAATATGTGTTAACTACATTACATCTATAAGACAGACTTCCTCTGCATAGGAATCAGAATCAGCTATCCTGATGATGAGACTGAGAGGGGTGCACGTATAAGAAGCTTAAGACCTCCTATTTTAAATCTGGTTCAGCCCCTATTCTAAAATTATTTTAAACAAAAAGTCTCAAGAATTTTGGGCATCACAGTTCTAACCCTTACAGATAAATATTCATTCCTAAATTATTTTGAACCTTTTCTTATTAACTTCTATATGTAAATATAATTAAAGTTTCACATCAAGTATGTGCTACTTGCAACTTATAATTTAGTGCTACCTAAAAATATAATACATACCCGAGTAGTGATCCATGACGGGTGATGCGCAAGAAGAGGGCTGAAAAAAAACATATTATCTTTCAATCAAGGGACTGAAAAAAATAAGTGCAATAAATAATAAATCGCTCACATGTTCGTAAAATGTACCAGCAGCAGAAGTAGAAGCAGCATTATATAGATCTGGAAACGCGGTTTGGAAAACTTTCAGCATTCCATAAACCTCATTTAGATGTCGTCCCATATTATTCAGTTCCGAAACTAAGAGTGTCTACTCGCTTACTGTATGACTCAACTTTGTTCTTTTGAGTCAATAATTGCTTTTTTTTACTCTACATCATTCGGTGATCTTTTATTTGTCACTTTCTGTAGATTAGATACACAACTCAAAAACAATTAAATTCACACCTAAATCAGTAAAATGAATATTATATAACTCATCATGCCCAACATATTATGTCATATCTTGTATTAGAAAACTCGCTTAATATTATTGCATCCCTAAATCACAACCGAATATCTGGTAAAGCATGAATTGAATTAACCACATAAGCATATACCAACACTTGGACAACTAATTAAGCATAAGAACCCATACCCATACCCATACCCATACCCATACTCATATAGCTCCAACCAACACAAGATTATCTTAAGTTAATCAGCTCCAACTTATAACTACAATAGAATCACAATTACAAACTGTATTTAGGGTTGCTGGAATTTATACAAGCTCAAATACTAAGCAAATATGCTTCTACTAATATATGTCATCGCTGACACCCGATCTAACTATGCTACCATAAAGTTCATCGAAAATCAAAGCATCATTCACAACTCAATCGTCAATCTAATCAATCAACCATTATTTAGACATATATTATAGCTCCTACCAATAACAAACAACACATAATGAAACTCATCATATTTATTTGATTGAATTAGGGTTTATGATACGGTAACTGAGATTTTGAGTGATTCACGAGGGAGCAAAAGGCACAAACTTTACTTCCAAGGCTGAAGAAACTTCTTTAAATGGCTTCTAATCCTAGCGTGATTGTAATCCTAGTGGTTAGAGAGTACCAGTAATAGCCTTACACAATATCTCTTTGCAACGAATTCTAGTGGCAAGAGAACCTTAATATGCGTATCATAAATAATGACACAATCATTTGTCTTTAACAATACAAGTAATGATACATCTCACATGTTTAAAGAGATTTTAGTATTAGCATCTATTTCCTACAAACTAAACATAATTAACAAGAAGTTCTAACCTGTGACCACTCATAACAACATCAGCAATAGCACATCATGGCTTTGAGGACCTCACAAGGCTTCCACAACTGCATTTCATAGACATAAGCATGAACCATTAACTATCTATCATATTCGAGAAAGGAATGAGGTTCGGTCTTCGTGACAAAATCATGAGATAACAACCACAAGAAACGAAACAGAGACCTCTATAAGAGATGTGTAGTTACGTGTAGGAGCTGACATTAGGTCAGGTATACTAGATGCTAGATAGTGATGTAATAACTAGTAATCGGAGTACACTGAAAAGAGCAAACAGATTATTGAACAAATAAGATATTGAATGGATCTGAAAGATACAAGGGAATAAAAATACAATAAACAAGTCAATAATACTGAAAATATTGGAACTCTCACTTTCGATAAAGGAATTACTAACAAGTTCCTTTACTAAGAGTATGCATTGATCATAATACAAGAGCTGACCTTTGTGTCCGACTTTGGTGAATTAGCAATTTAGAACTGCCCTGCATAAGCTTGTGCTAACACAACCTCAGAATTAAGTGTGAGATAGTAACAAAGAGTACCATGATCATTCTCGAATACACATTTAAGTCAAGAGGAGTAATATAAGTCACTAAGATAGTCAAACAATCATCTAACAATGAGAACAAAATAATAAGAATTTGATCACCAATCCTACAACATTAAGAACAAAATATTATTTCTTCTTATGAGACGTCAAGAAATGGCTGACAGCAAATAAAATAGATCTATAAGTTAGATTCATCAAAATATAACTTCAGACACAACTACCCTTAACAGAAGTGACAAAACTAAGTTTTCTACTCTACACCACTAAATTCTTTCTCGGACCTAATACTAAACGCATAGTTTTCTTAGTTATCGTGTTTCTTCAAGTGCATGATATAGTATATACGAGGTGCAAGAGCCCGCCACGTTGTGCAAGGGGGGGGGGTTGCTATATTGTTTGATCGCGGCAAGTGTAAGGTATGCAATGGCGGATGGAACAGTTGTAAGAAAGTTAGTACTTATATTATGGTTGCCTTGTCACTCGTTGCCATCAAGGCCTGCACCATGTATTTCAAATAAGCTTTCATCAAAATAAACGGTACAGACCCCATTTGTTGAGGTGCTAATATTAAAGCAGCCACCGACATGAGAGATTAGTGTATATATATATATATATATATATATAATATGGCACACTAAATCACTCTAAGAGGGTGTTTGGGATTGCTTATTGAAAATAGATTATGAGTTTTGAAAATGAATAATCAGATAATCAACGGTTACAAAACGTGATTCTGAAAAATAGTGTTTGGATTTGATTATGCTGTTTGAAATCGCAATAATTAGATAATCAGCTTTTTTAGTGTTTGGTAAATCAGATTATTTATTTAGTTAATAGGTAAAATGACTAAAATAGACATTATTTGTATTTGTTGAATTACTCAATTGTAACATATAAAATAATGTTTTATAAAATATGGTTTTGTAGAAGTAAAAGAATATTTATGAAACAACCAACAAATATAAATCGTACTAACATTCAACAAAGATATAAAACTCATTTATTTGCATGTATAGCCTTGTAGGCTACAATTCTTCTTTCCCCTTTATTTACAGCCGTCACCCACTTACCACCATCCTCCTTTACACATTCTTCAGTTCATACACCACCCATTTATCTATAACCAACAAATCTTCATCCAAATAAAAAAAGATCTAGACCGGATCTTTGCTTGAGGTTTTGAGTCCTCATATTGCGTCGGCATTTGCTCCGACTCATCCAAATTCTCTTACGTTTGTCTCTGGTGGTAGAAGGATGACATATTAACATTTATAAGTTGATTTTGTTATACAAGTCTGCATATGAGTAATGGTGGTAGAAGAAGTTAAGGGGTAATACGGTAATCCTTCTGGTTATAAGAAATCACGTTTCCAAAAAGTAGGTGCCTACCTACTTTTCCAAAACCACGTTTTGGGGTCATCAAAACGCAAAAAATCGATTATCAGTTTCTGTTTGCCAAACACCTCAGTATAGATTAATGCGTTTGCAAGCCGTGATAATCAGATAATCTAGTTGCAAACGCAACCCCAAACACCCCCTAAATCTCTAATAACATCAATTTATGCACTTTGATAAAACATACACCGCTAAAAAACCAAAACTACTAGCTTTAACAGCACCTAATCAACTAATCATGAACAATGTGAAGCGCAATAACTATCAAAATAATTAAAATATGTAAGGAAGACTTAACCTCACAAGCTACGACTTCTCTGTGACCAATACCTTACAAGTCAGAGACTTAACTAAAACACATTCTCGAGACACTTTAGCGGATTCAAATCATCATTCTTACACTTACGAAACACAAAATTTTCACCTCTAAACTTACTCGTTGATGTCGATATCACTTATCCGACAACGTCTAACAAAATATCACAAATTTAGAACTAAATCTCAAACCCTAACCCTAAGTAGTGTATATCTCTAATTTCTTATATCACAAAAAGTTGTTATTTGATCAGAAACCGTACCATAGGAGAGAGAACCAAGAGATTGCTCCGGTCATTCGGTCCGATCATTAACTCCGGTCAATCATTCCGATCATTAACGCCGGTCAATCATTCCGATCATTAACTCCGGTCAATCATTCCGATCATTCACTCCGGTCAATCGCTCTGATCATTCACTCCGGTCAGTCATTCCGATCATTCACTCCGGTCAATTGTTCTGATCAAAATGATTAATGATAGAATTGTGATTACGATTGAAACCCTAATTCATTTGGGGAAAATGGTTTTGATTACGATTGAAACCCTAATTCATTTGGGGAAAATGGTTTTGTGAGATTTTGAGAGAATAGTGAAAGTGGAGGAAATATAAATGTGTTTGAATGACACGTATTAAAAAAAACTCCACGCTTTATACGGTGCATTTTAAAAATTGTTTGTTCACGCTTTTTTTTGTTCACGCTTTTTTTTGTGAACCCTAGTATTTTTTATACACGCTTATGAACGTGCATGTTTTCTTTTCTTTTAAACGGGTATAAGCGTGCACTCATATTATATACACGCTTATGAATGTAGTTATTTTAGCCACACGTATGTCCGTGTAAAATAACAAATTAAAAGTCCACTCTTTTCCAACCGTGGAAAAATAAGCGTGTATATTTCCACTTTTTGTCGTAGTGATAGTATCAGAAATGTATTGCTAGTGTAAGAACACTTAAGTAGTCCTTGCAAGTCTAACATACTATCAGAAATGTAATTAATCAAACATACCTAGAGAATTGTGGCGTCTAACAATTGTCACAATGCCCTCCACAGTTTCTTTTGCGGTTCTCACCGAGAGATCATTGGTAATCCAATAACAATGTGACCCACATATCCTTTTTTATCTCGCACATAAAAGAAAATAATAGAGAATTAATTTTTAGTTCGCAACTATAAGAGGCGCAACTCTAATTTGTGTTATGTGCCTAATGATTTATTAAAATAAAACCTAAAGTTAATAAGTTCAACTAAGCATAAGCCATAAGCTCAACCAAACGACCCCATAAGCCGGAAAAAGTGACCGAATAAGCCATAAAGTCAACCAAGCAACTTTAAAGTGCTTATATATAAGCAATCCCAAACGCCCCTTAAATTAAGTTCAATTGAACCGAACAAAAAAAAAATAACAATACAATTTAAATAAAATGTAACAAATACAATACTTGCCTAGCATAACCTTAAAAACAGATTCAAGCCCTCATCACCATCTTCACCAAGTTACTTCCCCAATCAATAATTGCCTAAAGTAGTGTACACAAATACTCGATAACCGTTTGGAAAACGCAATCTCAAACGCACCTGTAATATTTGTTCTTAAAAGCAATGATTAATAAAAAAAAAAAATCGATTGCACCTTAAAAAACCATGTACTTGCAGCCTCAGCGTAAGGCCAGGTGTGAACACGTTATCAGCCAATAGATGGTTGAAAAAGATTAATGTGCTACAATTTTGAATTATTGTTCTGATTGTGATTGTGTCTGGGGTTTGTGATAATTGAGCTTGACAACTTTTAGTTTTGTTTGTGTTTTTTGTTAAAATGAAATTAGTGTGTGTTTTTTAGGGTATGTAGGTTCTGGAAGGCGGTGGAAAGGGGAAGGGGGAAACCTATGGAACCGACGTACTGTTCATTGTGGTGGTGTACACAAACTTTAGTAGCCAATCAAAGAGTGCCTAGTGTAAAAAATGGTGCTAATGACATTCACACAACCAATAAAATTCAGGATTATGATGCTAATCACCACATAATTAACTTACTTTGGTCCCCTTCCCAAACGCCTTTTAGTATATATAATATAATAATAATACATGCAAAATAAAAATAAAAAACCCCTTGATCATTAAGGGCTTCTTATAAAATGATTTTAGTAACAAACTCACAAAATAAAATTTCACTGATGCTGAAATCAATAATTCATTCAAAGGAAAAGTTATTATTGAAGTATTATATGAGTGAAGAACTTATGATTACATCATACAACTAGAAAACAGAACGCTACAACTTCTTCTCATTATTAAACAACATGATGATGCATGCATGAGAAATAAGACATAGTACGTCAAGGAAATGTAACATATATAACCAACGTAAAAAGAGATTCATGTAGTAAATGTCTATGATATTAAACTTCTTATCTTCATTATAAATAAGTAAAGGGGTGGTGAGTTTTAGTGGTATGGGGGCGGTGGAGAGTCGTTGTGGTTGTTGTATGGTGGAGAGTCGTTGTGGTATGGTGGAGAGTCGTTGTGGTTGTTGTACGGTGGAGAGTCGTTGTGGTATGGTGGAGAGTCGTTGTGGTTGTTGTATGGCGGAGAGTCGTTGTGGTTGTTGTACGGTGGAGAGTCATTGTGGTTGTTGTATGGTGGAGGAGATGATGAGTACGACGGCTCATGAGGTGGCGGTGATTTATCATAATATGGTGGAGAGTCGTTGTGGTTGTTGTATGGTGGAGGAGATGATGAGTATGACGGCTCATGAGGTGGCGGTGATTTATCATAATATGGTGGAGGGGCATATGGTGAGGGTGGTGGTGGAGATTCGTAGTGGTATGGGGGAGGAGGTGGTGATTTGTAGTAATAACCGTAATCATCCGGCATGTAAACATGTGGTGGAGATGAGAATTTACGAGGATAGGGAGGACGAGGTGATGCCGGTTTAAAACCATTATCATCCGCAAAGACAAGAGTAGCAAATGCACATATTGCAAATGTAAACATTAACCGAGGCCGAAACATGGCTAGCTATATCCAATGATCGAGTCAAGTATTTAGGTTCAAAACACCACGAGTGCTTGGTATCTCGAATGAGAGACTTGGTTGTGTTACAAAATGGAGAAGACCCTTTTATAGTTGCAATTTCACATACTAGTATGAGGTTAGAAATTGGAAGTCAAAAGGGTGTTGTTCATTAATTATTGAAGAAAATTGTCAAATTTGACTGCTCTTATTAGCCCAAATTATTGCTGTAAAAACATAGCCATTAACAAAATGTAGCCACAAAGTCCAATGGAGCTGAAAAGGATTTAACTATTCGACAAAAGTTATAGACATAAATCTTAATCAAGGTCGTATAGCACAACAAATTGGCAGGCATATATGATATACGTCTAGTGCCTTAACTTCCTAATCCTCTAATATATTACCATTCAATGAAAAAACAACACTTAAGTGCTTTATATAGCAAGGTGAGTTTTACAATGACATTAGGGCTGCTCATCGGGTGAAAACCGGACCGGATAAAAGAAAGCTGGACTGAACCGAGATCGAATCCGGCAAAAACTCTAGACCGAGACCGAGATCGAATGTGGTCGGTCCGATCCAAAGAGGTTAAATTTTCGGTTTGTAGACCGGACCGGACCGAGATCGAATTTGCCAAAAACGGTAAACCAAAACTAGACCGCCGGTCTTTCGGTCCGGTCGGTTTTGGTTCGGTCCGGTCGATTTTTTCGATCGATTCGGCCTGTTTGCTTACCGCTAAATGACATTATACATGAAATATTCATGCTTATAAACATCTTATGAGATATTGTACGTGTAAATTTAACATGACTACACATGTCATATATGTGACCATAATGTTCAAATTAATATATCATGCTAACAATTAAAGTTTTGTCGTAGATGGCAGCATAATGTTAATATTGCAAGACTATATATGTCAAGGATGGCGGGTTATCATTTATACACATACTATGTAATAGTGATCGAATTTAACAAATACTACTTACTCCGTATCTAGTAAAGGTTTTCACCTTGTGTAACTTCTAGAAGGTACCGATACTATCACATGTTTGATGAGTTTGACATTGACAATTTTCACAACTAATTGAATTTATCATAACAAAACAGTTTGTCATGTATTAAATCGTCAATTCAAGATAGCTAGCATATATGCAATCTACTAGCATTGTATTTTGTGTCTTATATATTTGTTGTCTGTGGACGTATGGTCCGGACTGGGCCAGGAATGGGTCAGGCCCGGCAGATGCGGCCCACTCTACATCTAAAATCCATCCATTATAAATACATGGCTGGATCTCCTCATTAAAGGTATGATCAAAACCCTAACTGGGATATATGCTACATCGCATAATAACTTGACCGTCGGAGGTGGACCCCGGGGCTACGGCCTCGGGTCCACTCCTAACGGGTTCTCTTTGTTGACAAGTCTACTAGGGCTCGAGAAGACGACTAACGGCTAAGCGAGAGTCGTCGAATCCAGCCCGCGCCAGATTATGCATCAACAAGTTAGCGTCATCCGTGGGACCTCGAATAAACTATGTTTCATGTTCTCATATTACCGAAAAGCAGGAATCAATTTCTAAAGTCGGTAATTCTAAAACCTTTGCATTCTACCATGCGTAAAACTTTATTCAGATGCGTAAAACTTTATCAACAAGTTGATTCGTTCTTACCACTGGAATTATCTTTTCAAAGTATTACCACTGGAATCTTTGTTACAAGAATTTAGAAGCAACATAAAGTACATATTGTGATTATATTTTTATGTTATCACTTTGTAAGTGCCAGTACCTTGTTTGTTTCATTCAGTTTTATCACGAGAATTTTTATGTTATCGTTTGATTTACGTAATAAACACGACGAATCGTATATAAAAAGAAAACGTCCGCACGATCGGACCTATTTTATCTTTTAGTCCGCACGATCGGACCTAAGAAAATATCCGCACGATCGGAGCTATTTTATCTTTTAGCCGCGAATTAATTCGCGCAGATACTGTTTTTATGGTTGGTACGCCTGTTCGTGCTCGAACAACGCAATCGCGATAAATCTACCCGCATTAGGCCGTGCGTTCAGACATCTTCGCAGAGAACGCGTACGCGAGAACATCACGATGCTAGTCAATCGCCATGAGCGCACTGGACAAAGGCCGTGGTATAAACATCTGCGGTCATCCACAAACGTTCGAGTCTATGCGGTTACGATAAATCCATCTGTGTCTATTAGTCGCGGTCACGGTACATCCATCCGAGGTTTTATTTTATACATTAAAAAAAAAAACACACTTCATTATTTCGTCGATACGCATCCCACGGCAGGTGCGCACTGCCACTTTTCTTATGTGCTAAATATTATTTATGCTATGCGCAATATATTCCTCATGCTATGTGCTGTCTATTGTTTCAATTAATTAGGTTTTATATGCTGCGATTCGCGGCATATACTTTTAATCTTTGCATTCAGTTTTTTTTTCGCAGATTAAATAAGTTTAATGCTCCTACACGAGTAGCACCATCAAACTTGGGGGGCTACCAGGGTATGTCACACCCCCAAATTACCTGTTTTTCAGCGGAATGGAATTCCTGGGGGTTGACTGTCATAGCATCACAGTTACAGATATATTGAACGACCTAAAGTGTCGTTTGGAAAATACATCGTTTGATTTTATAAAATAATCAGAGTTTACAAAGTATAGGTCCATAATGAAATTAACTTGTGCGGAAATAAATTTGTTACAAGCCAAACGATGTTTTAAAATGCATAAATCCCATGTGTGACGCGTCGTCACCACGACCCTATGATAGGTCCACATGCATGCCATGAAGTGAATGCCTTATATACCTGAGATAAAATATGCTAAAAAGTGTCAACACAAATGTTGAGTGAGTTCATAGAGTTTGCGTTGAAATGAAAAACCTTTCAAAATTGTTTATGCAGCAAAGGCATTGCAAATCCACTCAGTTCCAAGTTCCGCCCATACAAAACTTGCAACCTGTGTGTTTACAACCCATTGCCAAAATATGTATAGTTTATGTTCAAATGCATGATGTCAAATGAATTCACAAAATAGTGCATAATTTAATGTATCAATAGTTACTTGACATAACACATAATTCGTATAGTTTCAAATCGTTCCAAGGCCATTAGTTCATGTTTATACCAAGACATTTAGTTCAACGATTATACCAAGACATTTAGCTCAATGATAATACCAAGACCTTTAGCTCAATGATAATACCAAGACATTTAGCTCAATGATAATACCAAGACATTTAGCTCAATGACAATACCAAGACATTTAGCTCCATGATTTATGATATAGAATATGACTAAACATTCAGTTCAGATAAACATATAGTTGCAAATAATCATGAATGTCATAAAAGTTGATGAGCATGTATCTCCCCCAAAAGTAGTATAAAAACAATTGAAAATGGGGCTATGGAACTCACATGGACAATGATGTGATGGCAAAAGTGGATACACCGAAATGTAGCGTGAATCTCTAAACTTGACCTATTATGAATGATATGATATGTAATAAGTCATGATGTAATGTTACGCATGCAATTCGGATGATATTTATACCACTTATGAATTTTGAAAATAATACTTTTCGTCAAAAATAGTCTTTTAACGTCTTGACCATTTTTAAATTACTCCATATGTAATTACATTGAAATGATATCCAACGATAATCATTTAGTGATTTATTAGGAAATTATAACTTTTCGTCGTAAAATAATGTCGTTGAAATATTTCATGAAAGTGACTAAACGGCCTCGAAAAGCTAGTCGTAAATTGATGCACGTCGAGTATTAAGAAACAAACTCAACGGTTTTGGGAAGCTTGTATCATTATCTCAAAGTTTTAGCATTTAAGTTTTCGTCATAGAGGTCTCGATCACAGAGAAAAATATAGGTAAAGTATGGTACTTGTGTCCAAAATATGTTCTCCAAATTATTTGTTCTCCAAAATATGTTCTCCAAAATATTTGTTTAAGGATGGTTTTCGGCAAAGTTTAAGTGACCGTATCTTACTCGTTACAACTCCGCTTGACAAATGGTTTGACATTTTGAAAAATATGCTTGGCGAACTTACTTTTACTAGAAGACATCACTTTATAAAAAGTACTCCGTCATTGTTAAAAACGACCCTCAACATGGTCCTTGTTGGCCGTTATATTTGTTTAATAGAAATTATATTAATTTTGCTAATAGAATAAAGTTACGGCAACTTTTAAAATGTGAATAACTTTGTCGTTAAAAGTCCGTTTTCTACGTTCTTTATATCCACGGAATCGTGATAACATATACTAATATATTTTTGATAAGTCGACACATTTAACAACGCTTAAGACTCATTTTTGACTCGTAAAAAGTCGAGACAGCATGCTGAATTTTCTGGAATAAATAGTTTTCGTCGTCAAACTTCAAAAATTCATAACTTCTTCGTTATAGCTCCGTTTTAACCCGTTCAAGCGGCCACGTTTTCGTTTTAAAATATATTTTCCAAATATCTAGCCCAAAATATTTTGCTTACTGTCGAAAATTCCAGAATTCGAAAATATGGACAGACCCTTTTGCAAACTTGTCGAAATGAGTTTTTCACGCGCAAAACCTATTCTAACCAATTCAAAAAAACTCCGAAGCTATTCTAATCCTACCATACACCTTCTTAGGGTGTCATGGGTTCCTATGCATCACCAAGGGTAATTTATAACAAGGAGTAATTATAGGATGACAAATATATATATATAACTCTTAAAAACATGTAAAAATGGTATAAACATCCATGAGACTTGCATGTTTTCTCAAATATGATGAAATGAATATAACAATGAATATGAAATATGATGATGAATATGAAATGCTTACTAGTTACTTGATGAGGTTTATGAGCAAAGGTTTTTCCTAATCACCCAAGGTTTTTATTGCAAAACCTTACTAGCAAGTGATACTAGAGTGTTAAATTCTTGATTAGAGAAAAATATATGATCTCCTTCTTGGTCCCTTGGTTGGCCGGTTCTAGAGAGAAGAGAGGAAAGGAAATTGTTGATCTTTTACTTGTGAAAATAATGAAGTGAATGAGTTGTGATATTTAGTGTTTAATACATTATACTAGTTTAGGATATTTTGCAAACAAAATGACTCACCCATGGGGGTGTCGACATATACCAAAAAAAATATATAGATGCATTTAATCATAATCAAGTGTTTTAATGTTGAGTAATGTGTAGTTAATTAGGAATTATTAGTAACTTGTGTATTTATTTAAGCATTTTGGGTAGCGTTAGCTAAAAATAAATTTTTAACGGAACAAAATAAAATGTATTGAAGTCATAAAAATTATAAAAATGCATTTCTCACAAGTACTGAGTGAATAAATATTTATCGTGTTGAATTTACGAAAACTGTCGTAAATATTTATGCCTAACAATTTATATACAAAATAAATTGAAAACATCGAGTAAATTAATAATATAATTTTTATAGTCTTAAAAGGAGTATAAAAATATATTAGGAATATTTTTGGAAGTGTCGGATCAATTTTTCAAAATAATGTTTACGCGATAGCGTTTATTTAATAAGAAGTTATGCGTTTAATGTGAAATGCAAAACCATGCATAAACTAATATGATGACGATGATGCTAATGATATGTAGACTAAACCTAGTCTATATGAAATGTCCTTGATTATTGTTCATGAATTCACAGCTAAACCATTACGGTTACGTGAATTTGATGCTCGTAAACTTAATTTACGATAAATGATAAATGATGAAACATGAGTAATGTTTTGAAATATGACCTGAAAATACGAGTTGTCACATTCGCCCAACCAAAAAGGAATTCATCCCGAATTCAGTTCGTGTAAGTCTATCGAATTTTTGAGTTTGTGATGAATAACGAGGAGAGAAGACATGAAGAGATATCGTTATGGTTATCGATGATTAAGAGCGTACAAAACATCATAGTAGAGAAAATATTGGATGAATGTCTCCGATGAGCATAACTTTGACTTTTATGAATATGTGAAAACCCTGCTTGCACTAAGACTTATAAATAACTGCTCCCAACATAACATGATCCCTCCAGAATTAGACATAGTTAGCTAGGCTATGTATAATTAAGGAACGATATCCCTCCAGAATTAGACATAGTTAGCTAGGCTATGTATAATTAAGGAACGATAATGTGACGTTCGGTTTAGTTGTTATAACTCTCGATGTTTACAGAGATCTAAACCTTGTAAGTGATAACGAATCAGAAGGAAAAGAAAGTACGCTAAATGAGAATATTTTACAACGAGTGGTTTATCAAAAGTAGTACATCTTAAGTCATAAGATCCGAATACGATGGAAGACATAAACTTAGTACGACATAGTACATAAGGAAAATTAAGACTGTTAGTTTCCGAACTTCTTCAGTCTTCCGCATTGTTGAGACCATGACGAGCTTCTCCTCCTTCTAATATGTATGCATTCCCATGAGCACCTTCAACTTGTTGACCTTGGTTTTGAGGACATTGATTCCGATAGTGTCCTTGTTCCCCGCATTCGTAACATGTAATTATGGTCTTGCCTCTACAATTCCTGGCATGGTGTCCTAGTTTTTGACACTTGTAGCACTAACAGGCAAAGACCCGAGTGAAGATACTTACATCGATTACATAGTGGGTAGGTTCCAACATAACCTCTGCCTTCTATTGGTGCAGCAACATAAACTATTGCGGTTTCTTGCCCTCTATTCTGTTGTTGATGATGATTAGTGTTACGGTTTTGGTTGTCATTATCATAACCTCCCTGGTCATTTTCCCATTTCCTTTTGTTGTTGCTAGTTTGGTTGTCGTGGTTGTTGTTACGGTTATTGTTGATAATGTTTTCCCCTTTCACGACTTGAGCCATGAGTTTTTGAGTTATCCTGATAGTTTCTTCAATTGTTTGTGGATCGGAAGAAGTTACATCTCCTTGAATACATTGTGGAAGTCCTCCAATGAAATTTTCCAGTAGTTTCTCATTGTCCGAAACCATTGATGGACATAGTGCTGCCAATTCTTGAAACCTCCTAATGTAGGTCTCTATGTCATAACCAACAGTCACTAACTCATAAAATTCCGTTTCTAATTTCTTCACCTCCGTGCGTGGACAATACTTCTTAGTTACCAGATTCTTGAATTCGCCCCACGTGAGCTTGTAAGGGTTTTCGATACCAATAGGCTGCGCATACGAATTCCACCATGACATTGCGCCATCTAAGAGTGTACCAGTGGCAAACTTCACCTTGTAGTCATCTGGAAATTGCATAGAAGAAACACAGACTCCATCTTCTCAAACCATCGAACCATAGCAGTGGCTTCTTCTGTGCCTTTGAACTTTGTAGGATCACAGTTCTTAAAGTCCTTGTATGTACAATTTGGAACTCCAGATCCTCCTGCAGCCCCCGTAGCAAAGAGCAAGTCTAGCAGCAGCCGTGGCCTCAAAGAGAAGAAGCCACTACCGTTGCTCGTTCTTTCCTTAGTGCCTCGGCTATACTATCCTCTATATACCTTTGGATAACAGCTGGTGTCATTTCTGGTGCAGCTTTCTTCGGTGCCATAACTCTTCAAAATAAGAGGAAAGGTGAGACGTAGCAAAGTCCTATGTTAAGAATAAGCGCTCTAAAGAGATGTGATGTGAGGTGATAAGTTTGAGGTTACTTTTCAAAATAATCGACGGGTTCCCAAAAGATGGGTTATGAGGTGTCGTAAGAGCTTCAAATGTATGATGGTCTAGTGACTTAATGTGTGAATAACGTGTAACTCGACATGTGAGTGGTGAAACAAAGGAGTGAGAGTGACTTTGCCCTACTTAAAGGTTTATCTCGGCATTCGACGTTATCGATGATGAATCAGCTGATATTAAAATTGTGATAAGGAATGACAAAGCATTCTCCACATTGGAGTAGGAGGAAATGATAATGGGATGGGTATTTAAAGGCATCTATATGACAATCGATTTGAAATAAAAGTAAATAACTCAAAAAATGTACGTATAAACCGCATGTAAAGTGAACATGCACTTATGATGAAATGATAAGATGCTATGATGATGTAGTTATAGTCTAGGGTCAATGATGCAACCTAGTTTTCTATAACTGAAGCTTTGATACCAATTTGTCACACCCCCAAATTACCTGTTTTGCAGCGGAATGGAATTCCTGGGGGTTGACTGTCATAGCATCACAGTTACAGATATATTGAACGACCTAAAGTGTCGTTTGGAAAATACATCGTTTGATTTAATAAAATAATCAGAGTTTACAAAGTATAGGTCCCAAATGAAATTAACTTGTGCGGAAATGAATTTGTTACAAGCCAAACGATGTTTTAAAATGCATAAATCCCATGTGTGACGCGTCGTCACCACGACCCTATGATAGGTCCACATGCATGCCATGAAGTGAATGCCTTAGATACCTTAGATAAAACATGCTAAAAAGTGTCAACACAAAGGTTGAGTGAGTTCATAGAGTTTGCGTTGAAATGAAAAACCTTTCAAAATCGTTTATGCAGCAAAGGCATTGCAAATCCACTCAGTTCCAAGTTCAGCCCATACAAAACTTGCAACACTGTGTTTACAACTCATTGCCAAAATATGTATAGTTTATGTTCAAATGCATGATGTCAAATGAATTCACAAAATAGTGCATAATTTAATGTATCAATAGTTACTTGACATAACACATAATTCGTATAGTTTCAAATCGTTCCAAGGCCATTAGTTCATGTTTATACCAAGACATTTAGTTCAACGATTATACCAAGACATTTAGCTCAATGATAATACCAAGACCTTTAGCTCAATGATTATACCAAGACATTTAGCTCAATGATAATACCAAGACATTTAGCTCAATGATAATACCAAGACATTTAGCTCCATGATAATACCAAGACATTTAGCTCAATGACAATACCAAGACATTTAGCTCCATGATTTATGATATAGAATATGACTAAACATTCAGTTCAGATAAACATATAGTTCCAAATAATCATGAATGTCATAAAAGTTGATAAGCATGTATCTCCCCCAAAAGTAGTATAAAAACAATTAAAAATGGGGCTATGGAACTCACATGGACAATGATGTGATGGCAAAAGTGGATACACCGAAATGTAGCGTGAATCTCTAAACTTGACCTATTATGAATGATATGATATGTAATAAGTCATGATGTAATGTTACGCATGCAATTCGGATGATATTTATACCACTTATGAATTTTGAAAATAATACTTTTCGTCGAAAATAATCTTTTAACGTCTTGACCATTTTTAATTACTATATGTAATTACATTAAAATGATATCCAACGATAATCATTTAGTGATTTATTAGGAAATTATAACTTTTAAATTAGTAAAATAATGTCGTTGAAATATTTCATGAAAGTGACTAAACGCCCGAAAAGCTAGTTGTAAATTGATGCACGTCGAGTATTAAGAAACAAACTCAACGGTTTTGGGAAGCTTGTATCATTATCTCAAAGTTTTAGTGTTTAAGTTTTTGTCATAGAGGTCGATCACGAGAGAAAAAATATAGGTAAAGTATGATACTTGTGTCCAAAATATGTTCTCCAAATTATTTGTTCTCCAAAATATGTTCTCCAAAATATTTGTTTAAGGATGGTTTTCGGCAAAGTTTAAGTGACCGTATCTTACTCGTTACAACTCCGCTTGACAAATGGTTTGACATTTTGAAAAATATGCTTGGCGAACTTACTTTTACTAGAAGACATCACTTTATAAAAGTACTCCGTCATTGTTATAAACGACCCTCAACATGGTCCTTGTTGGCCGTTATATTTGTTTAATAGAAATTATATTAATTTTGCTAATAGAATAAAGTTACGGCAACTTTTAAAATGTGAATAACTTTGTCGTTAAAGTCCGTTTTCTCGTTCTTTATATCCACTGAATCGTGATAACATATACTAATATATTTTTGATAAGTCGACACATTTAACAACGCTTAAGACTCATTTTTGACTCGTAAAAAGTCGAAACAGCATGCTGAATTTTCTGGAATAAATAGTTTTCGTCGTCAAACTTCAAAAATTCATAACTTCTTCGTTATAATCGCGTTTAACCCGTTCAAGCGGCCACGTTTAGTTTTAAAATATATTATCCAAATATCTAGCCCAAAATATTTTGCTTACTGTCGAAAATTCCAGAATTCGAAAATATGGACAGACCCTTTTGCAAACTTGTCGAAATGAGTTTTTCAGCGCCAAAACCTATTCTAACCAATTCAAAAAACTCGAAGCTATTCTAATCCTACCATACACCTTCTTAGGGTGTCATGGGTTCCTATGCATCACCAAGGGTAATTTATAACAAGGAGTAATTATAGGATGACAAATATATATATATAACTCTTAAAATCATGTAAAAGTGGTATAAACATCCATGTGACTTGCATGTTTTCTCAAATATGATGAAATGAATATAACAATGAATATGAAATATGATGATGAGTATGAAATGCTTACTAGTAACTTGATGAGGTTTATGAGCAAAGGTTTTTCCTAATCACCCAAGGTTTTTATTTCAAAACCTTAATAACAAGTGATACTAGAGTGTTAAATTCTTGATTAGAGAAAAATTTATGAACTCCTTCTTCTTGGTCCTTGGTTGGCGGTTCTAGAGAAGAGAGAGGAAAGGAAATGGTTGATCTTTTACTTGTGAAAATAATGAAGTGAATGAGTTGTGATATTTAGTGTTTAATACATTATACTAGTTTAGGATATTTTGCAAACAAAATGACTCACCCATGGGGGTCAACATATATAAAAAAATATATAGATGCATTTAATCATAATCAAGGGTTTTAATGTTGAGTAATGTGTAGTTAATTAGGAATTATTAGTAACTTGTGTATTTATTTAAGCATTTTGGGTAGCGTGCTAAAATAAATTTTAGGAACAAATAAAATGTATTGAAGTCATAAAAATTATATAAATGCATTTCTCACAAGTCTTGAGTGAATAAATATTTATCGGTGTTGAATTTGAAAGCGTAAGTAATATTTATGCCTAACAATTTATATACAAAATAAATTGAAAACATCGAGTAAATTAATAATATAATTTTTATAGTCTTAAAAGGAGTATAAAAATATATTAGGAATATTTTGGAAGTGTCGGATCAATTTTTCAAAATAATGTTTACTGATAGCGTTTATTTAATAAGAAGTTATGCGTTTAATGTGAAATGCAAAACCATGCATAAACTAATATGATGGCGATGATGCTAATGATATGTAGACTAAACCTAGTCTATATGAAATGTCCTTGTTGAAATGTTCATGAATTCACAGCTAAACCATTACGGTTCACGTGAATTTGATGCTCGTAAAACTTAATTTCTGATAAATGATAAATAGTGAAGCATGAGTAATGTTTTGAAATATGACCTGAAAATACGAGTTGTCACAGGGTATATATACTCTTGTTTAAAATATGCGCTACGTCTTCTTTGTAAGCGCATACGCGGCGCACTTATTCTAAACCGCGTCTTCGTCGCACCTCTTTGGCGTACAGTATCTGCTTCTTCTGAAGCCGCGTCTTTACTGTAAGCACCATGACCGTCACTGCTGGGTACAAAGTGCATGCACACCGGGATCACGCATCTTTGGATCCACTTTCACCTCTGCGGCCATGAGCGAACTTAAGTCTAGCATAACACTAGCCATGCGCTATCTCATACTAGACTTGGGGCTTCTGTGGACATATGGTCGGATTGGGCCAGGAATGGGTCAGGCCGGCAGATCGGACCCACTCTACCTAAACCATCCCCATAAATACATGGTGGATCTCCTCATTAAAGGTATGATCAAAACCCTAAGCGGGATATATGCTACATCATACTAACTGACCGTCGGAGGTGGACCCCGGTACGGCGCCGGGTCCACTCTATGAGTTCTCTTGTTGACAGGCCTAATAGGGCTCGAGAAGACGACTAACGGCCAAGGGAGAGTCGTCGAATCCAACATTGTCATTCTGTCAACTAAACTAAAACTATTGGGTTATTTGTCGCCTTAACCGAGTAGCATGTGCTTCTTTAGTGTTAGTAAAAATTGGCTTATGCGGCCGATTAATTGGCATCTAAGCGTTAGGTGGGAATTAACTGTTTGATTTAGACTAATCGACTTTATTAATCGGATTGATATAAAATCGGTCAACGTATCGATTAATCGGATAAAATCGGTTACATAAATCAGAAAAATCGGTTAAGACGGCCAACACCGTTAACGCGGGTCAAATTTTTCCAAAAATTAAAAATTGAGGTTTTTACTTAAATGTATCTCAAGTTTCTCTCAAAATTAATCGACACAGCCATTGAAATACATCTCGATTAGTGATTTAACACAAAATATGAGTATATGTTCGTTTTTGTTATTTCAATTGAATGTTAATAACACTAATCGAATTCAGAAATTGATTTTTGAAAATTAATTTAACCATTTGAAAGCATAATGTATTTTGAAGTATTTCGTTTATGTTTTATATATAATTTCAAAAACTTTTAGTTTTATTTATAAAAAATCAACCATATTAATCCTCAATTAATCGCCGCCTAATTAATTAATCGTTAGGCGGTACCCGACCGTCCAGCTAGCACCTAACGATTTCTACAAGCTTGGTTCTTACCATAGGCGAGTTGTGAGATTCATTTAATGTTTTTACCAGTGGCGGTGATTAGCGTGTGCAAAGGGGGCACATGGCCACTATTTGTTAGGGCCTCCGATTTAGTATATATCCATTAGTATTTATACATGTCTAAATATATTTTTACATATCTAACTTGAATTTTTATAGCATTTTTTAAATATTATGTTAGGGGGCTTCCGATTTAGTATATGATTTAACATGTTTAAGTATATTATGTTTTTGAATTCTCCATAATAGTTAAGCTTTTCATGAGTTACGAAGTCTCATTTATAGTTTCGCACAAGCCCACCCAAATCAATGAAACAGTCCAGTTTTTACAAAGGGTGATACATTTTGGCGGGAAGAGTGAGTAGTAGTAGCAAAAATGTGCTCCATGTTATGAATATTTATTATAATGATTGTACACATTCATCATCACATTTATATCCCCTAACTAGTAACCTCCATCTTTATGATTGGTCTTGTAACAACCAATATTATACTTAATATCATTCATGTTAAGGTCCCTATAAATAGAGGCACTCAATGTAATGTGAAGACACATCAATAACAAGTTCTATCTTTCTTTTCCATAATCACTTATATTCTCTTGCTTATTGTTCTTATTATGCTACTAGACTTGTTGTTATACAACACGTTATCAGCACGCTCTAAAGTTTTGATTTTAGTTTCTATTTTGATTCCCTACGATACGTCTTTAAACTCGTTTATTGTCATTCGTAGTTATTTTTCTAAGACACTAATTGCTATAATCAATGATGCCTTTGTATGTAAGAATACTATTAAAATAATTGGCATACCATGTGTTCATAGATTAGCTCAACAGTAGGACTAGTAAATCAATATAATATAACATACTGACTATTTGATGTTAGTGTTTTTATAACATAGTTGTTCATTGTATGTTCTGATTTTTTTATTGCCTTGATTATGCATGATTTGATCCGTTTTAGTTTCACGGTTAACAAATGAAAGATAGAGCAATTAATAATTATTTGTTGACTGTTACATATATGATTTGGCATGCAATGGCACACGCACTCATTCAAATAATTTAATATGATACCATCGTAACATAAGTTAAACTTACATTCAATAACTGTATCCAATGCTTGTGTAATCATTAGTATATTTGAAAATTACATGTTTTTGAACGATGCATTATGAATATTCTTTCTTGTAGATTATATTTTGTCTTTGTGTAGATTGTTAATGTAATCATTTTGTTGAAATTTTCGTATCTATGTTTCTTATACTATTATGTATGTGCATTGATATGTATATTTACGCTCAATAAATATATGGCAACCTTGTAATATTATGCTTCTAGGTAATATTTGTTTTTTTGTTCATGTTCTAACATGTTATGAAAATTATTATAATAGGATGAACTTACTTGATAAACATTATATGTAAATGATATGAACAATTGACTTTTATACTTGTTTCGGTCAAATATTATCATTCTATTATAATGAAGCTTCGATCTTTACACACACCTTCAAACATTGACACCTAAGCAATTCATAAGATGACATGTGTTTAATTAGTTTTTCATAATTTGGTCAAACTTAGTCATTAACTATTGTATTTAAGTGCCATTTGGCTTTAAAGGTTGTCTTGTTTGTCTTTATATTTTGTAACACCCCAACCCGACAAGGGTCCGAATGTCACATTATGGAGTTATATCAGAACATACTAGTAAAAATTTGCAAGCGGAAGTCTTATCAAATAAGTACCAAGTCATTATAAACAATGACTTACAGGGAAAATTTTCAAAATCAAAACGTCAAAATAAACTGAAATCTTAAAACAATAGCCCGACAATTAAGTCCAAGTAGTAAGGTAACTAGGGTTGGTCCACTCAGATAATCCAACTCTCACCCATGACCCATCTTCAAAACCTAAAACCATGCCCAGGGGAAGAAATCGGTGAGCTTAAAGCGGTGAACAGATATATATAACGAGAAGCTAAACATAATCAAAATACAAAACGAATCGGGAGGCGATAACAAAATCGTAACGAATGAGCACAATGAGTTTTATGAGTCAATGAGGAACACAGAACACAATATTAACATATTTCCCGGAAAGAACGAAATCAAAAGACCAAAGTGCAATAAGCGGTGAATCATTAAACAAATACAAACACATATAAAAACAAACATACAAGTATGAAACATAATCTTCGGGTTGATGAACATTATCATAATCAAAACAAGTAACAAACGGTGAACAAGCATATCAGTCAACGGATCTTAAATATGATATGGCAAAACAAACAAATGAGAAAATGATATACATAAGCTAAGCTGAATTCCATTATTGGTAGGGAAGCAATTGCATAGAATGTAAGCATGGCAATCACACAAGTCAGAAAATCAACAATTTATAAACATAATAAATATCATAATAAGCTGAGATACTAATAGAAGTATAAGCATGTCAGTCACAAGTATAGGTAGAAGTACAACGAACATCATAGTGAAGAAGTAGCGAACAAGAATACAGCATGGCAAACTAACAAATCAACAAGACAAATAACATAAGTTGTACCATATTCCTTCATCAACCAGCGCGTGAACAAAGTGTAGACATGGCGGATAAACAAATATGAAGTAGTTTGGTGATAGTCATAGCCCTCGACAAAACTGAACGAAGTATAACATGATAAACGGTTGAATAAAATGATTACATACTAGCATGGCAAACAGACGAATCAAATAGTCCCATAATAGCATGGTAAGCGGATAATCAGATATTAGCATGATAACAGATGAATCATGTAACCACATACTAACATAGTAGACAGAGAAATCATGTAATCATAATCATCATGGTAAACAGATGGATCAAATAATCATATAATAGCATAGACCACACTTGAATCCCATAATCATATAATAGCCGATAAATGGATGAAGTGGTGATCTGAAGTATAAGCGGAAGTCAACGAAATAGAGTGAAAGCATAGTAAATCAAATGGCCGAGAGTGAGTATAATAACCAAATGGTAAACATTTAGATAGTCAAGCAGAATCACATAAGAATCTTGTGATAAGTAGTCAAAATGACTGAATAGGCATAATAAACGAATGAATCGAGAATATCGGATAGTCACATAACCAAAAATCAGAATATTGCCGGCACTAATACTAAGGAGATACTCAATAGCCAAATCTAACAAATCACATATCATAACCCATAACCAAAATGGAATGTTGCCCGCGAGCACCTATACTAAAAGAGATACTCCAATAGCCAAATCTACAAATCATATATCATATCAAATATCATATCAAATCCGTCAAATCATATCAAATTGTACATGGGTAGCTATTGCTTGTACCAAAATGTGAGGGTGTATTGCACAAGCACCACATCCCAAAACTGGCGAGTACCTAGGATGCATCCATAAAACCACCGCAAAACAAATCATATATACATTATGCCATTCGGAGCTATTTTATACGTATTCATAATGGCCAAGTGATCACATATATCATATCATATCATAAAAGGGAACGCCGGGGACTAATCACACCGCCCCAGATAGAGTCATGCCATTGGTGCATCAATGACATGACCATGGTACCTCCATGGCTAGTTAGCTCGGGCAACCAAACAAAACAAATCATATCATATCAACCGATCATATAATGGAATCATATCAATAAGGGATCTCAACGGATAATCATATCAAACGAATAAATGTCGAATATCAAATCGAGAGGATTATAGCATAACGAATCATATCAGGGATCATATAAATGAGTAAAAGGAGAATACGATGGGATAAAAAAATAGGCAGAGTCATGAGAGAAAAGAAGTGTCATTGAAATGGCGGAATGTCATATACCATGAAGCCAAAATAATCCAGAGCTTTGGAAAACTCTCCTTCTCCACTGATCACAGATTAATAATTATACATATTATTTATAATTCCACAAATGTCGAAACGGTCTTTTAATATCCGGTGTACATACTTAACATATTTTAGTGTCTTATATTTATAAAATACTAACGTACTTTTTAAACGATATTCGAATAATGTTATGACAAATGATGAGCTCGGACCACCTTTGGAAATTACATAACAATACTACTATGTTACATGAAAATAATATATTATACGGTTTCCTTAAAATTTGCCAAGGTCTCATTTATTTAACGCAAGTCCAACGCCAAGTCCCACTTAGCACATTTTACTTATATACTGAAGTTGTCTTTCATATATATAATTATTAACATCTTATTAGCACATGCACATATACCTCATGTGATATTTATAAGGGAAAATTCTCTAAATGCCCCAGTTGCCCAACTTTATTACCCCAAATGCCCCACTTTTTTTTCACTTCTCAAAATGCCCCATGGGCAACTTTCCCATGGGCAACTCTATCAAATTTTTGAGCCCACGTTGTACTTGCAAAGTACAAATCTTACAAGTTGTCTGTTGGGCAACTTTGACCTAATATATTGGGCAACTAACAATTTTTGTCTTTTAGTGAAAAAGCAAAATTTTATTTTTAACTTTATGAATACAAAAAAGTTGGGCAACTTGGCCCCACAAATTTGTATTTTAGGGCAACTATCTATAAAAACCAATTTTTAAATGCAAATAAGTTGGGCAACTTGGCCCCACACATATGTACTTTTGGGCAACTCTCTCTAAATACCACTCTATACCATACAAATACACCTTTAATAAACCTAATTAAATATGTCAAAAAATTATTTATTATCCTAATACAACTAAATACAAAATACAAAATACCCAAAACATACACTCCTTTACCCCACACACACCTTCCCTCTCAAAGCCGAAAAACATCCACAACTTAGAAACAGATATCCTTCCCTATCAAACTAATAATCCAACGCGTATCCTACTCCCTCAATTTCTTCTTCCATACGACGCATATTCGTACATTCAAAGGAATCCGACGCATATTCCTACAGTCAATCGCAGTTCTTCAACATCTCAAGAATCCAACCACGAACATGTTTGATGCAAAGCTAACGGTCAGATCTAGATTAGAACATATTGCTACTATTAAAGGTGCACTCAATGTGAATAGAACCAAATTGTTTAGAGAAACTGTCTTTGGCCCTTGGTTAGATTTTCCTAAGTATTCCTCTGACAACCACTTATACCATTATTTATATCAAAATGCAGTTGAGGTGTCAAAAGTTAGTGATTGTTGTCCACCTTTAACTTTTGTACTAGGTGATAATGTTTTTGATTTTGGCCGTGAACAATTTAGTCTTTTAACTGGGTTTCGTTTAGGACCAGTAGATAAAAGTGAAAGTGACCACGGCCATGTTGTTAAGGGTTTAACATATAGTCCTTTTTGATCGGTTATTTCCGATAAAAAAAAACTAAGAACAAAAAAGTTAAGGGTGATGACCTTTTGGCGTTGGTAAAGTCGGCGGAAAGGTGGGAATTGTTATCCGATGAGGATGTTGTGAGGGTTGCTTTGTTGGTGATTGCAACATTTGTATTTATCGGTCGGGAAGGAAGGTTTAATGTTCCTGACCATTTGCTAAGGAATGTTGAGGATTTTTGTGTATGGAATGAGTATCCATGGGGCGAATACATGTGGGCTCATCTGTATAAAAGAACGGTGAATGTTGTTCCTAGGCATCTTCAGGCAGAATCAAAGAAGCCCGTTCCAAAAGATCCAAAAAAGAACAAACATACACTCTTTATGGATTTACATGGGTGTTGAAGGTTAGATTTTACTTGTACTATACATTATTTGTGGTTGTATATATTCTGATGGTTAATCTTAATAATGTGTTGGCATTGTTCATTAGCCATTGGCTTGGTTCCCTAGGCATTGTTTTGTAGTCAGTGTAAGTGTTTGTGTAGATTTAAGGATGTTATGGTTGATGGTTTCGCAGTAGATAAATACATAGAAACGATTTGTAAACATTGGTTGAAACCATGACAATGTGTCTTCATCCACACTGGTTGAAGAACCCACTCTGCAACAACACGTTACGTAATTGTATCCCCTTTACTGCGCTATACACCACTGCTATCCAACCACTGCAACCATAATCACAACCAGTTTAATCACAATGATTAACTCTTAATTCAATGTATTTGTTTTTTCAGATTTGGATTATGGAGACATTCCCAAACAGCTCCCAGTTCGGACCAAAGACCCGAGAGAAGATCCCACGTTGTCTAGCTTGGTCAAAAGTAAAAAACTTTGAAAAAAACATTACACAATTTTATTTGATCCGGTAAGTAAAAACCCAAAATTAGTTAACTGTTGTATGTTTTATTACATTTAGAATATCAGCTTATCTCCTTTGTTATTCAGGCTTTCAGACCACTACAGAAGATTGTACCGACAAATGCCGAGCTAAGTTGTCCGTGGTACATTCGCAGTATGGAGTACAAGTCAACTAGATTCCCAACTTGTTGAAAGAAGAGAAGAGTTGGTGACCAACCAATGATGGTGGAAGAAGAGAGGCGGTATGGTGGTCGGATGTATGCGGTGGAATTCAAGCCGATTTAAATGTCCCTTCTGTGACGCGATGAAGTAGTTACAGAAGGTCAAACGTCTAGTGTGAATGACAAAGCTGTTGAAGAAGAGATTGTTGTTGGGCTTGGTGAAATGTTGAATATGAATGAGCCTGAGAAGGTTGAAGATGTTGTAGCCGGTAATGTTGAGGTTGCAGATGGGCTCAAATGTGACAAAGCGGAATCGTCACATACCTTAGATAAAGATGACTTTCGTGCCGAGCTTAAATCCCTTAAGTCCTGGGTTGGTACTATAGAAGAACGTGTAGGAGTAGTTGGTGTATCACAGCTCTTATGTGAGTTACACAGCGTACAAAAGAATTGTGGTAATGAGGATGCTTTAGGAATAAAGTCACAAGATGATGTTGTTGAGATTAAGGTAAAACACCTTATTTGAATTTTGTGTTACTTCATTCCACCAAAATGGTCTCTTTGATTGCCTAAGTAAGTTAACTTTTTTACAGGTGGATACTGTTGATGGCAACAAACCGTTGGCTACTACCGATGAACACACCCCAATCAGGACCAACGTAGGATCCGATGACAAGCGGAAAAGCGTTGTATGCCGATTCTGATGAGTTTACCGGGCCTATGTCCCAACTTATGAAAGCTGCTTTATCGGGAGGTGTTGACGATGCTCATCATTCCAACAATATAATGCAGGTGGATAACGAATTTGATTGTGCTGCCTTACAAAATTTGAATGATGAGTTCTCAGACATTGCTTATGATGGGTTTGATCCAACTCCTGTGACGATACGCATATATATATATTGTTTTTTTTCCCTTCTTTTATTTTTTTCTATTTCAATATTAAACGCATACCCTTTATCTAGGAATCGATGGATGTGAATGGTGCGGTAAAGATAATGACATGGCAAGGGTAAAGAAATTGTTGTTTAGCGGCCACCTCTTTGGTGGGAATGGTTTGTGCAGTTTACGCTTGTTAGACCCGTGGCTGCAGCAGGGGGCTTTACCGGTAGACAACGTTTATGATCCCGTTGCGCAAGGTGCTCCACAATTAGACACATTTTATATGGATGTTGAGGAAACACAACTTGTTGAAGTGATATGCATTGATGATGAGGATGGGCAGGATGTTGTCAAGGTACATTTAATTATCTTATCAACAAACAAGTCCCTGCTTTTCATTTGATTACTATATACATTAATACATTTGCATAGATAGCACATAAACCTACATTAAAACAGTTTTCGACACCTAAAAAACAAATATGATACTAAATACATAAATGACCATCATCATAATCTACATTTTAGTTCCAGAGCTCTCTCCCTTGCTTTTCTTAATTGCTTTTAGTCGTTGAAACAGAATTTCAAGACTAGTAATCCTATTTTCCAAATTATAAATATTTTCAAATAATGTAGGATTATTCACATGTTGCTCCACTGGGTTTTTATCATCTTCCTGCGTTTGTTGCACCACCTCCTTCTTTGCATCACCTCACTTTGAAACTCTTCCTCTACCTCATTTTGCTACACTAACTGACCTTCTGCACACCATTTCAGTTTCACCTCCTCTCCTCATTCTCTAGATCTTCCTCATCTTCTTCCTCTTCCTCATCAACTCCATAAATCTCATCCCAGTAGAAGTCTTGGCGACGCATCCAAGTAAGGATATTTGTCCTCATCCACACACTCACTTGCCTATATGAACCATATTCTGACATTGGTTCTTCCCCAAAAGCATCTAACACTGCGTCAAAAAGCAAATCGTTGTTTAAGACAAACTCGTACTCTTCTTCATCATTTTGAAAGTTTCCATTTGGTGCTGCCATTGTTCTTGAGCGAGAATAAGAGAGAATAAAGTGAGATCTGTGATAATAAGAGACCAGAAACTAGGAAAGTATAATGTAGTAGGATATGTAGCAGTAACAAGAATCTTATCTTTTACATTGTGTTGTACTTCACTTACAATAAAATACTGTCTTTTATTGTGCAAAGAATCTTATCTTATCTATACAATGTGCTACAGTTGATATAATTATTAAAATATCAATTTATCTTTTTCATTAATACATCACTTTTACAACCTAGGAAACATGCAAACTATTTTCTTTTTCACTTATGGTTGACTTGACTGTTTGAGTGTCTTACGACAATTCATTTGCTTCCGAACATTAGTTTCACGGCTACTAGGACCAACATCTTGTCCTTAAAATAGACACCACATGGTTAGTCATGCCGTAGAATAACAGTTGAGTATTGAACTTATTTAATTGTTGGATAGTCGACCTGTTTGTTAAAAGATGAATCGTTTTTAAAGGCTGCCAAATATCGATTAGTTTTCAACTCCCTTAAACGTAAGAGAAGCCAGGGGATATTGCACCTCACCCTATACTACTCCACCAGCCACTACTCCAAAGAGAAGGCTTCGCACGGATTAATTGTCAAACCCCATCCCCTCCTAACGCGCTCAGTTTTGATGATACATTGGAACCGTTTGTGGAGGTATTTGACCGTGTCAACTTATATGTCTCTTACTTTGTAATACAAACATTAACTAAAAGAGTTTATTTGTTCTAATTTAGAATCTGTAGAAGTGGGGTGGGAAGAAAAACCAAAAGGTAACTGGCCATGTTCCGTTCAAAAAATTTTGAAAGAGAATAATGGTACTAGGTTTATTTTCCCATGGGGCAATGAAGAGACTATTGTTGATCTCCGGTTTTGGGACTGTTTATTGGCTACGGGTGCAAACCAGGATGGATGGTTGAGGGACGAGGTGCGTATAAAATCAGTTGTTAGTATTCTACCATAAATGTTTCTTTGTGATTCCCACATTTTTTAATAATGTGCCCAATTGTGTAAACAGCACCTTGACGTATGGGTAGATTTGTTGTGGCATTTCCGACCATCAGATGCCGACTGGGCTATGGTGGGTCCCTTTTCTCAAATAGTTAATGACTGGGTACGAACCTATTGGGCAAATGGTGTAAAGTACCCGGTGCCTTGGGCTGATGTTGAAAAGGTATTTATTTCTTTCCATATTGCCGTAGCCGAAAATGTTCAATGGGTGCGTTATCGATGTCATAAATGATGTAGGTACTATTTCCAATAAACGAACCTGAAAAGCCTGCGGCGGTAGGAGAGCTGCATATCAGTACGGGTGTTTTGACATTGTATGATTCGTTTCCAGCCTTTACAAACAAATGTATTTGGTGGAAGGATACCATGCTGCAAAATTCGATTGGCGCCAAAATTACTAGATGAAACGGGAGTCTTTGCAGCAAAAGGCATAGATATCAAGGCCTATCAGATTAGCTTTCAAAAATGTGTTGACGTCCCCAAACAAACAGGTCAATACGGTGACTGCGGGATATGGTCTTGCATTAACCTATATAGGCTGACTCATAACATGCCATTAGAGTCGGACGATCCTGCAGAAACAGCTCTTGCCTATCGTGAAAGAATGTTTGAGTACCTATGGAAATACAAGATTCATATCTGGTCATTGACTATATTTATTACAAGTTGTTGTATTGTCAGCACTCATTGACTAAGTAAGTATATAATTGGTACATAAAGGTGTTAGCTCATAAGGAATGGTCATTCTTTGTGTATGTATAATCAATTGTAGTAACTATTGGAATGATAAATCTGTAAATATCCAAAATGTTTTGTCAATGTTTGTAAATATTATTAGTTGATATTATTATTGCTTGTTTAAGTTATAAGGATCACTACTCAAAACTGATTACATATATATTATGATATTACATTTAAACCAGCTTCCAATCTTCTACTAGCCGTGGTTTATTCTAAACTAGCGTCGTATCGCTCAACTAGACGTGGTTTCAACAGTCCTTATAGCCGTGGTTTTGATCATACTTGCCGTGGTATCTTTTCAACTAGCCGTGGTTTTGATCTGAACTAGCCGTGGTTTCTTCTGAACTAGCCGTGGTTTCTTTCATAGTAGCCGTGGTATCTTCTGAACTAGCCGTGGTTTCAACAGTTATTATAAACGTGGTTTCTTCATACTTGCCGTGGTTCCAACAATAATTCAATCCATGGTTTGACCCACCATCCTACTCAGACATTCTTTCACGATACACCACCCATTCTACTTAACCTTCCTTGAGAGTTTTATTGCCAAAGGACCTTGTACACCAGCAATCTTTTGAATCTTCAATAGCAATTGATCTACCATTGGATTTGTTGATATGGATCCTTGTGGATCAAGCTTCGCTTCCAACATTTTCCTGGCAACAGTTTTGGACAATGGATAGGCTTTATCAATAAACATGAAAAACTTATCCTTAGTAGAATGTACAACATGTACTCTGGAATGCTCATAAAGCATCCATTCAACTACTTCAAATTGTTTCCAGAATTTGTCCGATGGATTAGGTTGACACATGTTTTTCACTGATCTCCACACCAACCTTGCTAATCCTCCAGTTGGCCCATGCTTTCCATATCTAAAATCAATGACTTTCCATAATTCCAAATCCTCTTTGATAGAAAGAACAACAAGCTTCAAAATCCGTATCTACTTCATCCATCGCTCTTGTTATTTCAATCACTTCTCTACCATTGTCAGTGATTATTTTCAAATCATTAACTGGTTGACCTGCGTTTAGTGGTGTACAATTAATCGGCTCTTGTATATGACTCACCTTAAGATACAAATCCATTCTTTCTTCCCTCTCCATCCCTTCATCCAATTTCTGTTTCTTAGAACGCACATTCTCCCGAATTTCTGCCATTCGCTTTTGTTCGTTGTTGATCCAATCACTTCTTTATCGAATTCATAGGAATGAAATCATCTTTCATTGTTAACCAACGTTCATACACCTTTTCAATCTCTTCGTCCGTCCATTTTTTCAAATCTTTGCCTTTGCAAAATTCCACGTTGTTGAGAATTGAGATCATGAAATTTCTCCTTTGAGCCCTAGTTGGAGGTTTGTTATTCTTACTATTGTATGGTACGACACTTCTCTCCTTCTGCATTTGTCTCGCCCTCGCAGCAAGAACCTTTGACCTTGATGGAACATCTAATACTGCCCATTCTTCATTACTCCATTCCAACTTTATCATTTCAGAACCCTCAACAAATGCTTGTTCCTTGTTCCATTGTTCAATCACTCTCATAGTCGCTTCATCTTGTTCTTTTTTTTTTCCTAAAGCTAGATATTCAGCCTTAAAATTTTCATCCAATTGTATTGATAATTCATGATCATGTGATATCTGAGCCTCCTTACTATCAAATTTAAGTTCATCTACTTCAGGTTCAGAAATAGCTTCACCCTTTCCTATTTCTCGTTGATCTACTACTTTATTCACTGCCTCCCTATTCTTCAAAGTATTAGCCAATTGTTTATTTCCAGTAGGTTCAATTACAATGGGAACAGGTGCAATAACAGAATCAGGAATTGCTAAGGTTCTACATAAGTTCAAGCCCGTGCACAACCTCCTTCTCCTGTGATGGTGGTGTTACACCAGTTGTGATAATCGTACTATCAGTGGTTGTAGTACCAATATGTATCGAGACGTAACTGTTGATGAAATAACCTCTGAGGTTACAGGCAGTCTTTGTCATTTGTATCATCACTAGATACAGCATGCACAACTTCTTCCTCTTCGTCTTCAACTGCAACATTAAAAGGTTCTACCATATGTTCTTTTCCTTCCTCTATCAATTCTGTTTTTCCAACCTTCAAACCTTTAGCCAAAGGTTTAGCCAAGGGTTTAGGACCAGTGGGTCTAAGTATAATAGGAAAATGTGCAGTACCCGATCCAGTCCGACTCGGTAAGCTTTTACATAACTTCATCAATGTACCGGCAACCTCTTTTTCAACTTCCTTGGGTGTTTGTGTGACCGTGGTTGTCATTAAGGTCGCATCAGTGCTTTCATTAAGGTCAACATCCATGTTTACCTCCTCCCTGAACAAATGCTTTTTGCTCCTCCCTTTGAGGACCTGCCTTTCTTAGTCATCTTCATTACTCTATTAGATGCACCAAACCTTGGTCTTCTTACTCTCTCCAACACATAAACCCTGTGCTTCAACCTTCTTATTGTATTTTCCATTTGTGTACATTTAGCCTTCAATTCATTAACTACTTCTATAATATTCTCACCCGTGGGATCTGATACGGTGGCATTGGGTTGAGGTTCAGTGGTAGCAGTGGGAGCAGCATCATTGGTTTGGGTGTTTTGTGATTCAGGTAAAGGTAATGGTTTAGCAGTGGATCCTGTTGGTTTAGCATTATGTTCAGACGTTGTCAGAGTGGGTTGAGCATCATTGCTTTGGTTGGGTTGGGATTCAAGCACCTCCTCATTTTCGGAATGTGCAGGTTAAGCATATTAGGGAATAAAGGTGTAATCTTTCCGAGAACTTGTCATTTTTTTTTCTCAAGTGTGTAAACACCCTAGGAGACATATGATGTACCTCATACTCCCTTTTATGATGAATGGGTGCCGTGATCTATTTCTCGACTATTAATTGAACAAACCTAGGATATAAGTAGTATTTACCCTTTTCTTTAATGTTCTTTATTAACCCCTCAAAGATCAACCTAGACCAGTTAAACACCCTCCCTGTGATAAACATATGACAGCAGTTGCTATTTTTGATGGAAACTCATCAAACCCAGTGGTCTTGTTGCTTAGACACAGAAGCAAAGTATGTATTAAAAACTTCCATTGGGGTGAGAACATACCTTTATGATACTTAATTCTTTCCACATTTTTCTCATAACCCAATCTTTGCAACCCCTGAAAAATATCATCATCAGACAAATTGACAACCCCATCAGCATCATCCAACTTCAAAACATCCCTAATCACATCCTCTTTGACTATTATCTCGTTCTTATCAACAAGACTCCTAATAACCTCGGCTCCATCTCGTTCTTGAATTTTTGCCTTCAACCAAAATTGATTAATGTATTCTTGAACAATGATAGGTTGTACACTTATTGCATAGTGAATTGGTGTGTGTTTGAGAAAAGCAATCATCTCATGGAACCCTTCAGTATGATTGTTCTCGGTTAGGTATGCAACGACGTTGTGTGTGGTGGGATATTCTTTCGGCATTTGTGTCCTTTTGATGTAAACCACGTTTAATTATCAGTTTGGGAGTTGTTAGGGTTTGTGTAGAGCGCCAATTTCAAGTGTTTAAAGATGAATAATTTGATAGCGCAATGATTTGGGGATTATATACTAATAGATCAACATGTTACATACAGACCCCTTGAGTTGCCCACACAGGGGTGGTTAGAAACATACTACCCGTGGGTTGCCCAAAACAATTGCACTTGCTGTGGTTTTCCCACAAACAGCAGTGCTTAGGAATGCCCACAACCATCTACCCACTTATAGTAAGTGCTAAACAACAAGACAAATAGTCAATGACTTCATTTACTACACAACAACACCTTATACCCATTTGATAGTAGTCCTTATTAGATGATTGTATGAATGGAAAGTAAACATAGCGCATAAGTTGATGCATTTTTATAAATTAATGAATAATTTCCAAATATATATGTTGAACGTCTAATGTGTAACCATAACATATCGACTCATCCGTTGAACATCTAATGTGTAATCACAACATATCGACTCATCCGTTGAACGTCTAATGTGTAACCATAACATATCGACTCATCCGTTGAACGTCTAATGTAAATACAAGCTATAATACAAGCTATAATAACTAAGAACACGATGATGTAAATACAACCAAACTAATACAAAATCTCTACAACTCGTATTCTTTAGCGGAGTGTAAATACAAGCTATAAAAACTAAGAACACGATGATGCAGCTTGTTCTTGAAGGAGTTGAGTCTTAATCAGTCTAACCGGTTGTTCAAGCTTGTGGTATTTCATTCCCCATTGGATTTGGAGGAATTTCCACTTGTTAGTCACATCTTCTCCATAAGTCTATTGGACAATGGATAAATTCTCTCAGCGAACATGCAGACTGTGATTCCACCCTTCGTCTCAACTAGATGCACACGAGAAGAGGATAGAATCTCCAGGACTCAACCGCCATAAATGTGAGTTCGCGGATGAAGTGTCCTTTATCATTAGGAGATTGAGAGCTAAACAAGACATGAAGATCTCCTAATAAGAACATCCCAGAACCTTGTGGTGCATTGTTGCGTAATGGATGTGACAAGAGTGTCTGAGAGAAATCAAGTCTGCCCTGTCTACCAAATGGAGTATTTCCTTCAAAAAGGTGAACTCCATTGAAGATTTATCCATTCGATGCATGACATTCAGTTCTTTGTTAATCAATGTCCAATTGACGACACATTTAGATCTCCATCAGGAAAATCGAGATGAACCCTTCTTTGATAAAGGTTGACTCATCAACCTCAAGATCCAAGGGAGTTACTTTGGCCATCCTCTTCTTTCTCCTACCAGTCTTATAGATACCTAAGGATGGTTCATCATCTTCGAGCCAACGATGCGACAATAGGAGTGGGAGCTGGTACAATAGGTGCTTGAAGAAATGGCGACTGGTTCGCAGGATGGAGCCTTGTCAGATGAGCTAGCAAATTCTATAGGAGCTTCAGCAGAAACCAAAGAT
Source organism: Chrysanthemum makinoi (assembly GCA_910596185.1). Classification (NCBI taxonomy): domain Eukaryota; kingdom Viridiplantae; phylum Streptophyta; class Magnoliopsida; order Asterales; family Asteraceae; genus Chrysanthemum; species Chrysanthemum makinoi. The sequence continues at coordinate 348,150 of OU343225.1, read as the reverse complement.
GGTTCAGCAGAAGGCACCTTGTCAGATGGAGTGGCTTAAGGAATTTCTTCAGATGTAACCAGCTGGGAGATCTTCTTTGGTGGAATATCATCAAAATTATCCACTATCTCAACAAACTTTGGTCTTTTGGTCTTTGGTGCAACTTCATTCCCAGCAATCCTTTTGAAGTAGGAAGTGTGAGATGAAGGCTCCTTAGCACAATCATCATCAGCAATATTGATAACAGGAATTTCAGTAGAAGCACCCAAGTCTTCTTTAGAAGAAACATGTTGTGAGTGTACTTCAGATAGAGGACACGATGGTCTTTGTATGACTGAAGATTGACCAAGTTTAGTTGCAACATCCTCCATTGGGGTATCAGCAGATGCAGCTTTGACAAGCTCGGATCCTGGAGACTTCAGTAGATGCTTTATTCAAGTACGATCTCTTTCTCCTTTGATAAAACGGGCTCCTTCTTCTTTGTAGATTCTGCAACTGCTGATGAAGGATCATTGATAGATACATCAGCTAACATATCAAGAGACTCATAACGATGTTCTTCCTCTTCCTCTTCAGAAGAAACCACAAGCTTCATCACAATGTTGGTCTTTTCTAGTTTGTCCTCTAATTCCTTAACTTTATCTTGCAGTTCGTCAATCTTACTACCAAGAGAAGACTTGGTCTCTGCAAGCTCCTTTTTCAGACTAGATACCTGTTGCATACTGTTAACAAGAGCATAGACGGATGAGAGAGTAATAGGGTCCTCGGTGCACCAGCCAGTGCTGTGTAATGGGATCTTCATTGGACCTTTCGGTAGAAACATGGTCATGATCAAACTGAGGAGGTACCTCATCAATAGGTATCCTTGGAGGACTAAGTGTCGTCAATCATTTAGGTCGGACTCAAAATCATCAAGAGGATCTTGTGCTTGTGGTGGACTAGGACAATGTGCCAGAGTTGAGTGGAGGCTGGTCTTGTGCAACATGAGAAGCTTCAGAGAAAAGGAGGGGCTCCATCAATGTTAGCAACATTCTCCTCGTGACCATATTGTCTTGAGGCTACATAGCCTCTGTCAATGGATAATGTGCCCCCTCAAAGTTAGTTCTCATAGAGGCAAGAGTTTGGTATGTAAGCTCCTCTTGCATAAAAGGCTTGGGTTTGGGTAGAGGTGTCTATAATTATTTGTAAGAATCTAGGGTACATTAAAAACTTATGTTGTTTCCTATTGATATTTTCAACCAAATTATCAAAAATAAATTTAGAAAAATTATAAGTTAACCCTTGTGAAAGACACACGATACCGTATGCCAATTGTGAAGAGAATTGATCCCATGCTCAGTTTGTTGCTAAAGCAGCGGAAGCAGCGTGTGAACCAGAACCTCCACTTGGGGCAAAAGTGCTTCTTCAACCATATGTCAGTCCTAGTACCTTGATACCCAATAGCTCTCATTACAGCCGGTATATCCCGATGGAGTGAAATACCCCATCAGCATCATCAAGCGACTTAGTCCTTATCACTCCTCTCACTCATACTTACTCGTTCCATCAATCATGGCCATAATCTCCTTTTCACTCCGTGTGGAAGCAGAAGCCCAAAATTGTTTGACCAACGTTGCATAAATCGCATTGGGAGAATGCTTTAGGGCATAGTGAATCTTTGTTCTTTTCAAGAACTCCACCATAGGCACATACAGCTCATCACCTTTTTCATTTCCCAAGAACGCAACTTTGTTGTGATCCTTCTTGAATTGAAGAGCCATTTGATGAATTGATATTTTAGGGTTATGATTCTTGTATCTTTGAGTGTTTGGTTTGTATTAGAAGAGGGAAGTGGGATATTTTGAAGTGGAAGTGAGAGAGAGTGTTGGGTAGAAGGTGTATAGAAATAGTCAAAAGAATTGGTAGTTTTGGTTGACCCTTGCTTACGTTACAGCTTCTCGACCTCAACAATTTTAACACTTCAGAGAAACATATATCAATCTGTGAAGTTATACACTTCATGAAAACCAACCCAAAACTTGGATATCTTGGTAAGATTCTAGAATTCGTGCCAACAACTCGCATTAACTTACATTAATCCTTGAACCCGTCTATAAAATCATCCCAATGCATACTTCTCTCACACCATTTTACCCCCAATTACCATTATGAACCCTAGTTTCATCACAAACACAATCAACAAAAATTGACCATGAATACTTCACCAGAGGTTGTGAATCCAACCTCTTCTCCATCATCCTCATCATCCAGTGATTTTCTCCGATTCTGACACCTCCACATGACCTCGCCCTTTGACATCCCCATTTCTCTCTTCTTCGAAGATGATGGTGTAGTGTGATCCAAGTGATTCTTGATAACACGGAGGAACTCACTGCTGAGATACCTTCTTACTCCCAACCTCGGCACCTCAACCTCAACAAAGGCCTCGTGCGAAAGGGAGGTGGTACTTGCTGTATTACCTGGCCATGTTTTGGTGCATCTTCACACATCGTATAGAGGAAGAGCTTGGTGAAGGAGAATGGATTGCTTTTGGTGAAATCAGCAGGATGGCATAAAGGACACTTTATTTTTCTTCATCATCATTATTTGCATCAATCCATCCTTCCCATTTTGATCCTTAGCTTCCTCGTCCTAGTAGTCATGCATATCCATATCGAGAAAGAAGGAATGGGTGGTTATGCAAGACTTCACGAACATATCCAGCATCTAGTGAAAGATGTGAGCGATCATGCATATCCAAACACCTCTTAGATGTTGGAACAGATGTAGTAGATTAGGATTAGTATATCTTGTATACCTCTTTTTCTTGTAGTGGCATTTGAAGTTGTTTGCATTTTGTAAGTAAAAGTCGTAAACTGATTCTTGAATGAATGAATGAACAATTTCACTTCAATTTCTTTTCTCTTGGCAGATTCAGTAGTTTCCGTAATTCCCAACAATATAAGCTGGAAACAAACATGCAAGTGCGGAAAGTGAAATATATGAACTTTAAATAACTGAATTACATGTTTTCTTAAACTAAGATTAAGTTTAGGAAACAAACATGCATAAATGTGCAGGCTGTTAATCTAACTTTAACTAAATTCTACTAAATTTATCCTTCATTTTGATTGTCCAAGGTGACCTTATTCTATGTTACTGAACAGATCCTCTGTTCCGGTCTTTGCATTCTCTCTTCCATTTCTCTTTTCAGCCTATCTTGTTGTTCTTGTTCCATTATTGCTTTATCTTCATGCTTCTTAGTAAGCGACTTCTCACCATCAACATTTCCATTTATATTTTTGTGCTCATCTTTATTATTGTCACGTATTTCCTTGACCGCCAACACACCTTTTTCAGCTACATCCTTCTTAGATCTTTTGTTAAGTTGTTTGCTATATATTTCATGAATCACGTCATCACATGGTCGTTCCACTTCAAAAGACAAACGGCTGCACAATCCCTGTTAATTATGAAAAACAAAAGTAAGAATCCTAAATATATTACTAAAACCAGTTATAGCATAAAGTCACAATAGCAATGAATTTTTACCGTTAGACATTACTACAACTTTGAAATTGGTATTACTTATTACAATGTATATGTAGTTGGGATAAGTTACTAGTTTCATCCATGGGGCAGTTGGCAAGTTTAGGAAAGTTAATAAATTTGTCACATAACACAAATAAATGTGTATCTTAGTAAATCTTAGACAGTTGGCACAAGTACAACATTTATAATAAACAATCACAAATGGGTGGTTTATACTTAATACACTCATTAAAGTGTATCAATGTTGATACAATAATTTTGGGCAACCTTAGAAAGTTTACATTGTTGGGCAACCTAAGTAAATGCACAAGTACAAAGAGCTGGTAGTTTGCACTTGGCTTACTAAAAAGACTTTACTGTAATGTCCAACAAATTTTTCCACCTAAGTTTGTTCAAAACACAACCATGGATTACGATGACAATTCTACTTTTAAGGTTTATTTAGTGCATCCTTCTTCTAAACATGGACTCAAACTACCTAAAAATATCACTTTCAATAAACTAGTTGCGTCGCGTGAAGAAAAAGGTTCACTGCGTCAAAGAGACACCAAATGATAGACTCAGGTTATCTTACAAAGATGGTTCCATGGAATTGGACGTGGTTGATGATGAAGACGTCCAATACTTCATTCGTGAACTATGTTGTAAGAATGAGCAAACTCAAGCTCTGCTAATTTCAACAAAAGAACCGCCACCTTCAGAGGTAAAATCATCTTCGGCTTCTAATCATTTATCATTAGACCTGAATTTTCCGCTGCTTCACAATGATAGTTACCATGACACACCAAGGTCGGGATACCTTTTTCACCAACGATGATTCACTTCCTCCGCCAAAGAGACTCATTTAAAAATATGCCCATGCCACCAACTACACCACAACCAGAATTAAAAAACATCGATTCCCAAAAAACCGATACCTTTTTTTTAAACATAAAGAATTTTATAATAAGCGAGAATGCATGTTTACTATTGAAAAGAAATCATTACTTGAGCGCTTTGAATACAAAGTTATTAAATCTGAACCCACAGTGCAGTGAAATGTATAAATGAAAATTGCTCATGGAACATATACACCCGTAAAAAAATGGATAGCACATTCTTTGTTTCTAGCATCAACAATGTCCACACATGTTCAAGAACTGAATTACATCCTAATCATCGTAATGCGACAATGAAATTACTTAGTCAGTTGCTAATCGATAAATTGAAAGATACTCGGAGGGTATATACTGGAAAGGACATACAACGAGATCTGAGTCTTGAATGGAAAGTAAGCGTTTCTTACAAACGAGCTTGGGGGGGTAGGAATTTGGCTTTGAGGTGTTGAGCGGTAAACATGAACAATCGTTTGAAAGTTAGCTTTATATTGTCATAACCTAAAGCTAAAAAGCAGGGGAATTTGTAACACACATCGATCTGACGAAGCTGGAAGATTTAAGATGGTTTTGTAGCATTTGTTTTCGCGGTAAGTTTGGACACATTTATATTAATTGTTAGTATTAGTATTTTTACTATTATTATTCTTATACACACATCTTATCAAGTTTTAACGTATACTAATCACTAATATATACTTAACGATACTAGATTCGGAGTTTTATAGCCTTCATGCGGCCATTGATTATAATTGATCTTTGCGCATCTGAAGGGAAGTATCGGAACCAACATGCTGCTGTTGGTATGAATGAAATAATCAGATTATTCCAATCGCTACCGGGGTGCATACGGTGAGAGACATTTGAAACTGGACATTGTTTTTGAGGTGGTTGAAAGAATGCATTGGTGAAGTGCCTAATCTGGCAATTATTTCAGATAGGCATCATTCAATAACAAAAGCGTGTGACACAGTGTTTCCAAATTGCTTTCATGGTTATTGTTGTCGTCACTTGATGATGAATTGCAATATCACCGTAAAAGCATAAGGCTTTGTCTTTGGAAGGTGTGCAAAGCTATACGGACGAAGATTTTGATAATGCACTTCGAGCCGTTCCAAAAATGTCGAAGCCGTCAAAAACTTGAAAACGCCGGGTGCGATATGTGGTCAAGAGCATATTGCGTGGAAAAAGATACAATTATTTGACGTCAAAGCAGTGCGGTCAATAAATTCATTAACAAGGCACGTCCGAAGGTACCAATAACTATGCTCTTGGAGTACTGAGGCGTCTTCTACAAGATTGGTATTTGAACGTCGCGAAAAATACTACGGTATATATATTAGCGTCTCACATTTACTTGTTCAATAAATGTTACATGATGTGCAGCTTATTTTGCGGCCTTGCGAATTTGAACTTACAAAGTGGGCATCTAGGAAGGTTGAGCATAGAACGTGGAAGAGTGCGAATTGGGAAGTAAGAGGCATTGCCATGTGTGCTGTGTACCAAGTTATAGACAATCGTCATAGTCATATTGTTGATTTCGTAAAGAATGAATCAGATTGCAGTACACGCAATATCTGAGGTTGTCAATTACGGTAAATGTTGTTTATTCGTGTATGGTTTTGATTACGAATACGCGCAGAGGAAATGGCAACTTCGGGACTACCATGTGGTCATGTGTGTGCGTGTGTAGAGAAGAAAATTTGACTAAGCTGTAACAAATGGGGGAAACATGGTTTACGAAAACTGCACTCAAAGGCACATATCATGAAATGGTGTATCCTTTGGAAATAGAGTCAGAATGGCATGATCGGGGTAACTTGCAAAAGGTTAAACCGCCGTTGATGGATAAAGGCGAGGGAAGACCTAAAACAAAGATCGCCATCAAAAAATGAGGAGCCAAAAGTTAGGAAATGTGGGAGGTGTGGTACCGTAGGGCATACGTCGCGGATGCATGGAACCATTCTTGTGAAAACGGTAACCTAGATAGTTCATTCAAAATGGGCATCTAATAATGTTTTACTATTGACAAGATAGGTTATATTTGTTGTCAGAAAAAACAAATGCAGACGGACAATGGTAAAGAAGTTGTGCAAGATATGGCTGAACAAGGAGCGGGTAAACGTACGTCGGTACTCATTTTCAGGTTGAAAGATGACCCACAATCACAAGCGGACTACGAGTATTTTCAAAATGGGAGAATTTACGGATTGGGATGCGTACGTTGGGATGGTGAAGCAAGTAACAGCGGTCGGAGGGTTACGTAGATAATTATGGCATTAACCTAAACTCACTCCCTGAATCATCAAATACATATCACTTGGATGATTTCAATAACATGGATAATTACTAGTACAATGTTCTCTTTATTTAACTAATGAAATTGTATGCTTAAAGTTAAACACTACTGCACATGGTTGTGTAGTTTTAAACAAGTATTTGTATTTTGTCATGAACAAACGTTGTGTTTGTATTAACCCAGTATTTCTATTTTCTCATGGTAAATAATTGTGAAAGGTTAGTCAATGCAAAAGACCATGGCAAAACCAGCTAGAATTTGTCCTCTTTTGGATGTTTGTTCAGAAATAGTAAATCTTGTGACCATGTGTAAGTGAAAAAAACAAATATAGAGGGAGAATATATGTGGATGGGGTTTAAAGCATTTGAAAGGCTGTACACCATTTTTGTGGATGTTATTCAATAATATAGAACAAGCGTGCATCATGTGACAAATGCTATATTATGAGGGACATCAATTGGCGTCATGATAATACAAATCTGATTATGGTATGTATTTGCTGCTTCTTTGCTTGCCTATTTAAAGACACCAAGCCCACCTTGTTAGTTAGCATAATTCTTTTTTTTTTTTTTTTTTGTGATAAAAGTATTGGGATAAGGAAATGTCTAGATTTTTAGGTGTGATAAGCTTAGGCCGGATGCAAATTCTAACAACGGCACGATATGTTAGTCTTATTGCTACCAAGCCTTCTCTGGCGAAGATGTTAGTATGGCACAACAATTGAATGCGCTTACTTGGGAAGATTGTTTCAAATAACGAAGGCAGGCTTAGCTTAATTCAAGAATTGGGCCGGTGTTGGAAGCAGGCATGCTCAAAAAGCGGCCGAATATTTGAGGGGTAATAAAGTAAAGAATGCGCAAAGATCATGCGGTCATTATTATTTCAACGGAGCTGGGCTAAATGCTGCGAACCATGCCATCTTTATCGAGAAACTCAGGGGCTTGATGGATCTCTAAGTGTGTGTCTTTTCATTGTGTTCTATGTTGTTTGGTGTTTTCGCGGTAGTATGTGTCCGTTATCTTATTATGAGTGTTCTTGTGAGTGGTTGTGTTTGGCCCATGTTAGTGATTGTAAGATATTGAATTGAATAAAATGGGTTGTTAAATTTGTATGAATTACATTTTGTTTCCACTCGCACTTTAAATTTAAATTGTGGTTTGATTGTGGTTACCATAGCGGTGTGTGCATAT